>CAUYON010120980.1:0-11092 GCA_963573935.1 Arctocebus calabarensis
TCTCTCTCCTCCTCTCTCTCTCCTCCTCACTCTCTCCTCTCTCCTTCCCTCTCTCTCCTCCTCTCTCTCCTCCTCACTCTCTCCTCTCTCTCCTTCCCTCTCTCTCCTTCTCTCTCTCTCCGCCTCACTCTCTCCTCTCCCTCTCCTCTCTCACCTCCACTCTCTCTCCTCTCTCTCATTCTCCTCTCTCTCCATTCTCTCCTCCTCACTCTCTCCTCTCTCTCTCTCACCTCCTCTACCCTTCCCTCTCTCCTCTCTCTCTCTCACTCTCTTTCTATCCTTCTTTCCTCTCCCTCCCTCCCCCACCCTCCTCCCTCCCCTATTTCTCCCCCTCTCCTCTCTCCCTCACTCTCTTTCTATCCCTCTCTGCTCTCCCTCCCTTACTCTCTCTCTTTTCTTCCCTCCTCCTATCTCTCTTTCTTCCTCTCTCATTCTTCTCCTTTTCTCTCAATATATTTACATGCACATTTATGACTATATTCACACCTACTTGTTTACCATAGATTTCTTTCAGAAATATCTAGGTTCACATCTTTAGCCTCTCTACACGAAGACTGAATAACTCTGTAGATGAGCAATTTTTTTGGCCCACCACATTATTACATAAATCTCAGTTTCTGAATATGGAAAGTAATATGCTTTCCTAAAAAGGTAAAATATCCCCACAGAAATCTGTCTTACTTACTGTGTTACCAAGGAAAAGTTAATAGACCTGTCTGACTCTTAAGTGTCTCATCTATAAAATGAGAAAAATGATGTCTATTTCCTGGGATCTGGTTTTAATAAGAATTAAATTAGATCATTGATATGAAGTGCCTAGCCCTGTCTTTATATCAGTCAAGTTTGCTCTTTCATTACCTTATAATTTTGCAGGTTGAATTGAAAATGATCCATTTCTTTGGGCTCTATTCTTCAGCTCATTCAATGATTGTTCCACAAATCTACGAGTATCATTTTCCAATTAGAAAAAATACAGAATGAGAACTCAGCTTAACATTGGGTCAGCATCCACATGATTAAATCTAATTCTAAGTTTCCTATGTACAACAGGAAGAAGAATTATTAACATTAAAGACTTATTTTTAGTATCAAAATAAATGGTGTATTTGAAAATGTATACATTTAATTCTAACAAATTACAAGGCATGCTTTGACCAATAACATATAAATAGATTGTCATATATCATATTGTGACTTAAATTTCCCCTGTTCAAAACATCTTGGAGTTTTTATTCCTGAGTATCAAGTATGAAAGGGATATAGACCAAACAAATTTGTTTTTCCAAATAGAGTGACTATTATTTAAAATGCTTTTAATTTTTCATTAAAATTATTAACTAATTTTACTAAGCTCTCATATGGAATAAAAAATTACAAGCTCTAATTCAATACCAAATACATGTAAATCACTCATGAAAATTTTATGTATAACATTTCTGTGGTTAACACCTTTGCTTTGTCTTATGATCTCTTTGAATGTTCCAGCTGCACTGTTTTTTAGAGATCAGTCAGCTCAACCTACTCACTTTATTGTCAAGGAGAAAACAAACTGTAGAATAAAAAAGTGTGAGTGTTTTGCCAAAACCACCGAAGTGTTTAGCATTAGAAGGCAAAAATGAACTTCATGTCTTAAGTGAATTTGTGGTGTTTTTAGTAATAATCCATGATAATATTGGCATCTTTAAATATTAACTGAGTCATTTTCTTAAAGTTCTGCCAATTATTATTAAAGTTAGATGGATTAAAACATTCTTAAGAAATGCTAAGACATTAACTAGCTAACTAATTCCACAGGAGCATCAAAGTGCTTTCTCAGTTGAGCCACCTTCACAGTGTCCTAATATAGCTATATTTTTGGTAGTTTCAATTTATATATGCTCCAACCAGATTTAAATAATATTATAAAAATAATGTAATCGTATCTTCTGTTTATGTAATGTAAATATTAAACCACTTCTCTAGTCTGTCCTTTAAAAACAATAATTTTGTTATCCGGTAAATGTAACCTATTATACCATAAAGAACTTACTATTTTTAATTCTCAGACAGTACTTAAGTCAATTTGCATAGTTACATTTACATATTCAGTCTCTAAAACATGGGAACTCTGGAATATGAGATGTTGATATTTTAAGAGATAATTATTGAAACTGTCTTGTGAATTTAATTATATCACTTAGATAAGAGCTTTGCTTTTTAGTATAGAAACCATTTCATTTGAATGAAATCTAAAAAGTATATTTAAAGAGAATCACATCAAAATATTCCATAGTTTTGTTTTCATTTCTTTTTTGGAGTTACTAAGTAATACTATACATTAACACAGTTTCTCCTACCATATGTTGTGACAAATTTTGTTTTCTTTATTTTGTAGTCATAATATACCTCATTTAATTGAAGTTATCAAGAACTGTGGTGTTATCTCATGAAGTATAATGTTTGAATGTAAGCATTAAATTATATGTGCTTATAAAATTTAGTCCTGAAATTTATCTTCCCTCCTTTTTCACAATGTTCAAAACATTGAGGAAACTAAAACATACACAGTTTAGAATTATGTTCTAGAGTGTCAAACATTTACATCTGGTTTTGACAAGAGTTATTATAGTAGGAAGCTTTGATCATCCCTGTGCAAAGTGGCTATTGCTTGTGTTATTTCTTTGTTAACATTGTGATCTGGGCTTGTTAATTTGATTCAATATTATTTTCCATAGCACAATGTTTGCTTCAGTCTGTCTCATCTCATCTTCATATTGCTTTGTCAAACGTCAAAAATATAGAAATCAAGACACCAAATGTTAAGAGTTGTAAGTTAATTAAGAACTAATAAATTCTCAGTAATGATCAAGGAGATTGTGCTCACTAAAGACCTCATTAATATTAATTTAATTTTAGGAATTCTTGAATTCTCCTTTGGAATTTTCTTACTTAATTTTGGAAAAGCTCTCAAGAATTATGCAGGTTGGGCCAGTTTTCTAAGCAAAAGACTCCCTAGCCCCTTCCTCTGGCAATAGCCACGGTTCTCCTTGATAAATTGCCATCAGCAAATCCATTTTTGCAAAAAAGTCTTTCCCTCCCCAAGCCCCAACAATGGTTGGAGAATTACTGATCAAGGTCACAAGCACATGTGACCCAACCCAACCAATGGGGAGACCCAGGAAGTCTGCAGCAGGGGAGGGATCTGGGAATAGTTTTCTCGTTGACAGGACAGGCACACGTGGGAAAAATGTATGTGTCTTTACAGTATACATAGTTTCAATGCACATGTAGTTTCACTGAGTGCTTAACAACTAGAACTACATTAGCCACCTTGCAATCATGGGGACAAAGGGTAGTAACATGCTGAAGATGGTGGGGCAGAGACTTGTAAATAAGTTGCCTCTGTGATGGCAGGATCGGAGCTGGGTTGTGTTCACCACAGCGGGAAACATTCTCTCCAGTATAGAGGTCAAGATTGACTCTGAGAGAGTTGGAATTACTGCATAAGGGGCTTCTTGAAAGTACCATATAAAGCTGGATTTGGTATTAATATTCAAGGGTGAAAAGAAAGGACATGTCCTTAAAATACAGTTCTTTGTTCCCCCACAATCCCTTTCTCTTCTATCTTCTGGCTACCATTCCAAGAATTGAGTAATGAGAAACAATATATACAACATGCAACAGACTCACAGGCTGAAACGCTGGAGTGGAATGTTCTCATCCTTTAATTTTGTGACTCCTTTAGGAATGCTGTGTCATTAGTATTTAAATCACTTCATAAATATTTCACTTTAAATACCATTGTACTGTCTTGTGTATGCCTTAATTTGTGTCTAACATAATGGTTTTGTATAGTGAGACAATTTCATCAGGGCACTTATACGATTAAAAAGAGATTTAATGGAGCTCTTTATCTTTACTTTGAGTTGACCAGGGAACAGAAAGCGAAAGTCCATTTCATTCCTGGGAAAATAGCTTCTTCTATTTAGATACTTTGTATTTTTATAAAAAAATCAACATATATATCAGAATACATACTCATGAAAATGGTAGCCACTTAAACAGGATAAGGCAAAAGAGGAAAATTGGAAAGGATATGGGAAAATTACCCTCAGAACTCTGAAATAACCTTGTATGGGGAGACAGAGGGAAGGGTGGGGGAAAATGCAGTCTACAAAATGAAGTTAAACTGTGGGACATTTCTTAAACTTTTTAAAAAGCCTTGTTTTCTTTGACCTTCTTTCTGCTCTTCCATGAGAGAGCCATTCTAGTGTATTCAAGAATTGGAAGGCCATATAGATACATGCTTCAGGAAAACTTTTCTGGGAGAATGCTTTCAGCATCCCTTGTGCTCATGATGGAAAATTTTGTACCTCTGTTATAGGTGAGTCTGATAAGGACTCAAGAGGCATTTTCTTTCCTGGAATAACACATTATTTATATAATTTGTTCTTATTTTAATTGAAAGTCTTCTTGAACTTACTGAAAAAAGGGGTTATAATCTTGTACGTTGCATCTTTTATAATATTGAGACTATACTTGCATATTCATTAAAAATTTCCCTTGAAAAAGGCATCTCATGATAATGGAATAAAATCATCTGTTCTTGTTTTCCCTAAATCATCATGTCCTTAATCAAACCTTTACAAAATAAAAATTTGAAGATATTGTTAAATTCTATTCATGTCTAAGAGAAGAAAACACAGAGAAAATAGGACATCAAATTACAGGCAAACACAAAACCAAAATTTAACTTGCAGAAATGTTTCAATAAAATGAAAACCATTATGGTTGCATATTTTTACTAAAATATTTTTACTTTTTTGTTTAACTTATGTACTTTATGATCTTGATCCTGGAAACAAACAAAGAGGTTATACAGAGTTATTGTTTTCAGGTTAAAATGCAATATTTTCTTGTAAAGAAGTTATATAACACAGAAGCATTGAAGAGAAGTCATGGATAACTCTAAATCTGGAGGGAAATCAGTGCTAGTAATGTTATATTTAACTCAAGGCTTCATTGACCTCTAAAGACCAGGAATAGTTTCTCATTCTTAATTGTTGTCTATGTTCTCCTACATAACTCACAAAGGATCAGGAAAATGAAAGAAAGTTGGAGAGATGTAGAGAAAAAAAAATGAGAATATCTAAGAATGTGTGGAAAGAGCTCCACTTGGATGAAATAGAATCAGGGAAGACAATATTCAAAGAAAATAATGACTGAGAGTATGTCAGAGTTTGTGAAACATGTAATATCATATTCTAAAAGGTAATAATGTCCTGAAAAGTATTTTTAAATAAATTTCTGGATGTATATTAATGAAAGACAGACAGGGAAAGAGAAGGCTTACAAAAAAACCCAAACAAACTCTTCTGTTCATGTCTTTTGCCCATTTTTTAAAGGGATGCTTAATTTCTTACTCTACAGAAGCTTTTTGATTTAATCATTTATTTTTGTTATGGCTGTGATTGCCATTAGGACATTACCATAAATTCTTTGCCTAGGTTTTCTTCTATAATATTCTATGAGTTTTTCCAATATTTTCTTCTATAAGAATTTTTCCAATATTTTCTTGTAGAATCCTAATACATTTCATGCCTTACGTTTAAGTCAATTATCCAACATGAAATAATTTTAGGGAGAGGTGAAGAGGTGTGAATCTTATTTCTGTCTTCTACACATGGCTATACAACTTTCCCATCATCATCTATTGAACAGGGATTCTTGGAGGATTCTGGGAAGATGGCCTACTGGTAGCAACCCTAGGCAGAGGCTCCTAAGCGGAAGAAAAACTGGATGGAATCAGACTCTGTGAAGCCAAAGGTGGGGAGCTGAGCCAAGAAAGAAGTTTACCAAGCTGTTAACTCCAAGGAAGAACATTCAAGAAAACAAATAACAGGCACAAAGCCTATCAACTAGGGAACAGGAGACCCCGCATCTAAGCAGGAGGCCTGCCACAGGCTATCTGTGAACAAGCAGGGAGCAAAAGATCTCTCATTTTACCTCACTGGGGAGAGCCACTAAACTCCAGGTCTCTTTCCCCAGGGTGGTTCCACTTATGAACCTAGAGACCACTCCACCAGGCATAAAATTGAACAGATTTTCCCCCCATAAGTCCAAACTCCCAATTCAAACTTTTCCCCTTGCATGACAGTCTGTAGTTCTGCCTTCTGCAGAGCACAGAGTGTTTGGTCTTGTCCTGAGAGAGCTGGGCATAGTGTGGACAGCCAACCATCAGAATGGAATCTGTGACTAACAAGGAAGCTAGAGGGTGTGGAAAGAAAGGGACACTCAGAGGGAGGAGGAACAGTTCCCTGGTTATGACTATGCCCAGTCAGTGATGGTGTTGACTCTTGGTTCAGGCTGTGTCTGGTGGGACTGGGTGCAGAATACCCAGCTCTGATATGGTTGCCTCGTGTGGACTGAGTTTGGCAGACAGGGCTGGTCCCTAGCCCCTGCTGGGCCTGTGAGCAGAGTCTTGCTAGATGTGAACTGAGACCTGAGATCAAGGGCGTGATCCCCTGATTCCAACAGAGCCTGTGAACAGA
Source organism: Arctocebus calabarensis (assembly GCA_963573935.1). Lineage (NCBI taxonomy): Eukaryota > Metazoa > Chordata > Mammalia > Primates > Lorisidae > Arctocebus > Arctocebus calabarensis. The sequence continues at coordinate 6,531 of CAUYON010120980.1, forward strand.
GGCTTGACAGGCAGCAGATTGATTCTGGCAATCAGAGGCGTGGTCCCCTGACTCCAACTGGTCTGACAAGCAAAGGCTAGCTGGGTGTGTACTGAGACCAGTGGGCCAGGGCGTAGCCCCTGGCTCCAACTGGGTCTGTAATCAGAGAACAGACAACAGTGTGGACTGAGTCTGGTGGGTGGGAGTAGGCTTCAATTGTGCTGTTGGAGGCCCTTGACTCCCTCTCTGTTTAGCAGGGTTTGCACTGCCTGAGACAATATAATTTGACCCCGATTCTGGGGCTGTCCACTCGGGGAGATTCTGAGGTTGACCTTTGAAGTTCTGTAGCAGAAAAGAACTGAAGGGTGGGGGCTGCATGCCGCAGCTGTTCATATCTCTTCACAGTTAAGATTTAAACCTGATACTATGGTTTCCTAGGATAGGGTAGAGGTGGGATGATATCAAAACAGAGCTGGCTTGTGTTATCTCACCAAGTAGGTCCTCAGAGTATCTGGCCAAAAATCTGAAAGGGGCCTTTGTAAGGTTGTAAGCAATAAGCTATAATTATGGAGCCTTACAATGTGGTAAGAGGCTACCTGGGAACCCCAATTCAATCTCACTCTACTGATTCTAATAACCAAATGGTGGAAAATAAACATGGTGTGGACCTAACAGAAGAACACTGGCAACATGCCTAACCAGAGTAGATCAACTCCTCCCAAGAAATGACAAAGGAGCTACAACTGAAGATGCCATGCATAGACAAAGGACAGCAATGTCAGAAATCGTATTCAGAATATGGATTGCAAATAAAATAAATAGAATGGATGAAAAGATAGAAATTGAATTCCAAAGTAGTTCTAAAGTTGTCTTAAGAAATAAATGAATTCAAAGCCAAAATCACCAAAGATATGGACATAATGAGAAAAGAGACAGCAGAGCTCAAGGAAATGAAAAAGTTAGTTGAGGAGCTCCAAACTACAGTAGAATCCCTCAGTAATAGAGTTGACCAGGCAGAAGAAAGGGTCTCCGAAACTGAAGACAAAGCTTTTTGAACATTCCCAAATACTCCAAGAGGCAGACAAATAAAGGGAGCAAAACCTGATCATTCCCTGAGAGAGCTGTGGGATCACTCCAAAAGATCAAACATTAATCTTATAGGAATTCCCAAAGGAGAAAAGGATGGCCCTAAAGATATAGATGCTCTACGCCAAGAGATTTTGGAGGCGAATTTCCTAAGTATTGCAAAGAGATAAAGAACTTCAGATAGCAGACAGTTTCAGAACCCTAATAAAACTGAATATACTTTCTTCTCATCAGCCCATGGGTCATCCTCCAAAATAGATCATATCCTAGGACACAAGTCTAACCTCACAAAATTTAAGAGTAGAAATCACCTCTTGTATCTTCTCAGATGGCCACAGAATAAAAGTTGAACTCCACAGCAACAGGAATCACATCTGAATTCTATCAAACCTTTCAAAAGGAACTCTACAACATTTTCCAAAGCATAGGAAACAAAGGAGTACTTCCCAACACATATTATGGAGCAAATATCACTCTGAAATCCAAACCAGGAAAGGATCCAACAAAGAAAGAAAATGATACACCAATATTATTAGTGAATATCAATGCAAAAATGTTCAATAAGATCTTATCAAACAGAATTCAACACATCAAAAAATTATACACCATGATCAAGTTGATTTCATTCCAGGGTTACAAGGTTGGATCAACATACAAAAATGTATAAATATAATACATCACATCAATAAAATAAAGAACAAAGAACATATGATTCTATCAATTGATGCAGAAAAAGTCTTTGACAATATCCAGCACCCTTTCATGATCAGCACACTTAAGAAAATAGGCATAGAAGGGACATTTCTTAAACTGATAGAAGCCATCTACAGCAAACTCAAAGGCAGTATCATATTGAATGGTGTAAACTTGAAAACATTTCCACTGAGATCAGGAACAAGGCAAGGATGCCCACTGTCTCCACTGCTTTTCAACATAATAATGGAAGTGTTAGCCATCTCAGTCAGGCAAGAGAAGGTGATCAAGGCATCCAAACTGTCAGAGGAGATCAAACTCTCACTCTTTGCTGATGACATGATTTTATACATGGAAAATCCCAGGACTCAACCACAAAACTCTTAGAAGTGATCAAGGAATACAGCAGCATCTCAGGATACAAAATCAATACTTATAAGTCAGAAGCTTTTATATATGCCAACAATAGTCAAGCTAAAAATATAGTCAAGGACTCTATTGCTTTTACAATAGTGCCAAAGAAGATGAAATATATGGAAATTTACCTAACCAAGGACATGAAAGATGAACTATAAGGACATAAAGAGAACTATAAAACTATGAGAAAAGAAATAGCCATTGTGGGAGAACTGCCCTGGAAAGCACCACCTTCGAGGTCACAGAACAAGCATTGGACGAGAGCGAGTAATCCAGTGACTGAGCAGCCTAAAGGCAGGGACTGAGATGTCTTGCAGCCTTAGTCCTCAGGGGCATAGGGTGAGACTGGTTTTGGCACACTGGGTAAGTGGATAACCACTTAAGCCTTCCTGGGAAAGCTTCTGCTCAGCCCAAGTTAGCAATTTAAAGTGTCTTCTAAGCAGACTGAGGAGGATTTAGGCTCTCCACCCTGTGGGGTTTGATAAGTTATTAGAGGCCTTAGGTCTCCATTTTGTACAGCCGTATTAACATTGTGATTAACATATCACACCCCAGAAGATCACGTCTTGTCCAGACAATATTCAGCAAGATATATATATATATATAGCTTTGCTTTTGTTTTTGTTTTGTTTTGTGTTGTTTTGGGGTTTTTTTGTTTGTTTTTGTTTTTAATTTCAACATTTTCCTTAACGATTTTTCCTTTTTTTTTTTTCATTTTTCTAGTTGAAATATAATTTTCCATTGTTGGATTTTTAACAATTAGAACTTCATTTTTGCTAGTGTTTCTACCCTTATTAATTGGTTTTTTCCCCCAATTTTATCCTGTAAAGTTTTCGGTTTGCTTGTTTTGGTTAGATTTATTGCATTTTTGTCTTTCTTCTCTACTTGAAGGAGGTGGCGTACTGTGTACAAACAGGCTGGCAAAGAGCTGCTGACCTAACCACACAACCTGGCACCCACAGAGGTTGGGGGTTCTTAAGGTTGGGTCAAAGTATGTTACTGTACACCTATATTAATCCCATCCCCCTCTTTCTATGCCTCTCTTCTTTTTGTCAATAGGTGCTTCTACCCACCCACTCACCTTTCTCCTTTTTCTTTTCTTTTCTTTCTTTCTTTTTTCCCTTGTTGCTCTTCAATCTTCTCATCCTTCTGGTCCTGTACCAAAAGGATTCATTGAAACCCTAGTTTAGAGGCATGGCAACTTAAAGAGCAGGAGGAAGTGAAAGGAAAATTAGGGTAAGGAAACAGATAAAAGAAATCACTCATGAGGAAGAATCAGTAGAAAACTCCTGGCATCATGAAAAAAACAGTCCAGAGCAATGTCCCCAAGGGACTGTGAGGTAGCTACTACAGAGAATTCCACCTATAATGAAATGTTAGAAATTACAGAAAGGGGATTTAGAATACAGATCATGAAAACAATCAAGGAAATGAAGGAAACAATGAAGCAAACTGCTGATAAAGTGGAAAAGAAAATCCAAAAACAGAATCAATTAAGACATGAACACTATGAACAATATAAAAAGGATATAGCAGAGTTGAAGGAACTGAAGCAGTCAATTAGGGAACTTAAAGATGCAATAGAAAGTATCAACAACAGATTAGACCATGCAGAAGAAAGAATCTCAGAGGTAGAGGAAAAAGCTCTTGAGATAAATCAGATAGTTAAAAAGGCAGAAAAGAAGAGCAAGAAAGCAGAACATTTGCTGACAGAATTATAGGACTTTATGAAGTGTTCAAACATATGAGTTATAGGTATCCCAGAAGGGGAAGAAGAATGTCCCAGGGGAATGGAAGCCACACTAGAGAATATTATAAATAAAAATTTCCCAAATATCACCAAAGATTCTGACACTTTCCTTTCAGAGGGATATTGGACCCCAGGTTGCCTCAACTCTAACCTAGATTCCCCAAGACACTTTGTGATGAACCTGTCCAAAGTCAAGACAAAAGAAAAGATTCTTCAAGCTGCAAGAAGTAAGTGCCAGTTGACCTGCAGGGGCAAATCTATCAGGGTGACTGCAGACTTCTCTAATGAAACTTTCCAAGCAAAAAGACAATGGTCATCTACCTTTAATTACTTAAACAGAACAACTCTAGCCCAGAATTCTATATCCTGCTAAGCTAAGCTTTAAAATTGATGGAGAAATCAAATCATTTACTGATATACAAACATTGAAGAAATTCGCCACAACAAGACAAGCTCTAAAGAAATACTTCAACCTGTTCTACACACTGACCACTACAATGGATCAACAGCAAAATAAGAACTCAGAAATTAAAGGACAGAGCCTAACTTCCACACTGATGCAAAAGATAAAACTAAGCAATGGACTCTCACAAAATAAGATGAATAGAACACTACCACACTTATCAATTATCTCAAT
>CAUYON010120984.1:0-54264 GCA_963573935.1 Arctocebus calabarensis
GAGTGCTGTGGCATTCACAGCTCACAGCAACCTCCAACTCCTGGGCTCAAGTGAGTCTCCTGCCTCTACCTCCCAGGTAGCTGGGACTACAGGCGCCCGCCACAATGCCCGGCCACTTTTTGGTTGCAGCCGTCATTGTTGTTTGGCAGGCCTGGGCTGGATTTGAACCCACCAACTCAGGTGAACATGGTTGGTGCCTTAGCTGGTTGAACCACAGGCACCGAGCCGAGGGGACTCAGTTTTAAAAAGGGTGGTGGCTCGGCGCCTGTGGCTCAAGCGGCTAAGGTGCCAGTCACGAGTACACCTGAGCTGGTGGGTTCAAATTCAGCCCGGGCCTGCCAAACAACAATGATGGCTGCAGCCAAAAAATGACTGGGCGTTGTGGCGGGCACCTGTAGTCCCAGCTACTTGGGAGGCTGAGGCAGGAGACTCGCTTGAGCCCAGGAGTTGGAGGTTGCTGTGAGCTGTGAAGCCACAGCACTCTATCCAGGGTGACAGATTTAGGCTCTGTCTCAAAAAAAAAAAGGGTGGTGGTGGCTCAGCACCTGTAGTTCAGCGGCTAGGGCGCCAGCCACATACTCTGGAGCTGGCGGCTTCGAACCCAGCCCGGGCCTGCCAAACAACAATGACAACTACAACCAAAAAATAGCCAGGCATTGTGGCAGGTGCCTATAGTCCCAGCTACGTGGGAGGATAAGGGAAGGGAATTGCTTAAGCCCAAGAGTTTGAGGTTGCTGTGAGCTGTGATGCCACAGCACTCTACTGAGGTGACATTGGAGCAGAGCTGCAGGAATGCAGGAATAAGCCCCAGAGAAGGGTGTTGCAGGAAAAGGATGCAACTAGGCCTGGGGATGGTGGGACATGTCCTGTGTAGCCCAAAGGAGCCAGAGCTAAGGCGCGCCTGTCACATGAGGCCTCTCGAGGCCCTGAATGGTCTTACCTCTTCTCCTCTCTGGCCTGGCAGTCCTGGAGGACCAGGCAGGCCCGGGCTTCCAGCACAGCCGGGATCTCCCTCGCTGTTGTCTCCCTGGAGATGGGGATGGCAAGAGTGAGCGGCCAGGGCCCTCTCCTGGGCCGTGGCTGGGCTGAGAGAGAGCAAACAGGGTCCACTCACCCGGGCCTCCTCAGCTCTTGGGCGTTCCCGCTCTGAGAAGCACTGTGGAGGGCAAGGACAGGAGCTCTGTCAGCTGAGGCTGCAGGGAGCCCGCTACCTCAAGGGGTGCCCTGAGCCTAGTCCCTACCCAGGTGCAGCTGTCGAGGCCCGGTACACCAGGGATACCCTGGTCCCCCTTTTCGCCTTTCTCCAGGAGGGTTGCTGGGTGGGCCACCTGCCCCTGGACACAGTCCCTGCAGATGCTCTGAGGAGGGAACAGGGAGGGAAGTGGAACACAGATCAGACATGGCAAATGGGGGAGTCCCACGCAGAGCCCAAAGCCAGGGCCCCTTCACTGGCAGCCCTCTGCCCACATCCTCTCTCTCCCTAGCCATATCCCTATGGCAGCTTTCTTCCATACTTGGGGGACCCACTCCCAACAATTTGGCTTTGAGTTTCCTCCAGGAAGAAGCTCGGGTAGGGCTAAGCCAAAGCCACTTTCCAGACAGGCGTGTGGGAGGAGGTGGAGGGGCCCACAGAGGGACCATCTGTCCCGGCTGTTCCTGCAACCTGCACCCACTGTGAGGACAAGCCACGAGGAGTTAGACTGAAGAGGCTGGCTCCAAACGCCAGCTTCTCTGCCCAGGGGAGCAAAGGGCCAGCTGCGGGAAGAGCCAGGCCCTTCACGGACACCCTCTGGGACGGGCCTGCCCTCCTTCCCCAGAGCAGGCCTGACTGCCCACGCGTTTCCCATGTCCCTGTGCCTGAACAGTCTTCCTATCAGGAAGGCCTTCCTTTTACCCGGGGGTTTAAAATCCTTGGATCGCAGAGCCCTCTGAGTTTGATGGAAGATTTGGGTACTCTTCCCAGAAAAATAAACTCATGAGTGAAGACCACCAGCCTGCAATTTCGGAGGCCTCAGGGAGTCGGGAGCCCATCCATGGCCCACCATGGTGTCTACAGATGTCCAGGCCGGAGCCACCACATCACCTTCACTGTTCACTCCAAGTCCAGTGATAATGGCTGTCATTTACTCAGCATCCATAATGCCAGGTATGTACAGGCCTCTACACATCATCACATTCAATCCTGACAGTGCCGTGGGGCCGGTAAACTTATAAGCACTGTGGAGATGAAAAAGCTGACAGGCAGAGTGACTTGTTTAAGGTAAGCGGAGGCCCAAGGCCAGGGACAGCGCTCTCTCAGCAGGCCCTGCCTCCTCGGTACTGCAGATGTATATGGTGGCCAGAGCTCTGGGTCAGCATCCCCCAGGGTGCCATCCAGCCCCTTCTCCAGACCACACTCAATTCCTATTTGGGGGCCTCCCTGGAGCGCTCACTTAAGAAGTCAACAGAGGAAATGTTACAGGGAGAAATGTCAAGGCCTGGATTTGGAGCCATACAATTGCCGCTCAAAGACAGGACACAGGGAACCCAGGCTTGACTGAAGCTTAGAGGAGAAGAGTTGGGGGGTTCATTGCCACAACCCTACTGTGACCCTACATGTCACTGCCCCCAGGAGGTGACCCTGCCCTCCTCTAGCTACTTCTGGAGAGATCTGCTATTCAGAGCCAGGGCAGGGCAGACAGTTCCCATCGTCTGCCCTGACCAGTGCCCGTCGGGCAGAGGGATGTCCAGGGCAGTGACTAGCCCATGCCACAAGAGGGTGGCTAGGATCAGGAAGGGGGTAGCTCTGGAGGACAAGGCACAAAAGGGAGCCCTGAGGACACTGAGCTGAAGAAGAGAAAAGTCCAGCACCATGAGGGCAGCCTTCAAAAACCTAAAGGCAGCCTGAGGAATTACTGTGCTTTCATCTCTAGGTGACTGAGCAAAGGTGGGCTGAGTATGTGACCCTAGGTTCCTTAGGGAAACATCCACTCAACTTGGGAAGCCAGACCAGGCCACAGCCCGCTGCTGTGGTCTCGAGGCTGTTTGCAGGCCAGCTCTGACCTAGAGAAGGCCCCAGGTGCCCTTCTCACACCACTAGAACAACTTCTCATATCCCATCTTCTTCTAGAATTCTTTTTTTTTTTTTTTGAGACAGAGCCTCAAGCTGTCACCCTGGATAGAGTGCTGTGGCATCACAGCTCACAGCAACCTCTAATTCCTGGGCTCAAGCGAGTCTCTTGCTTCTGCCTCCCAAGTAGCTGGGACTACAGGCGCCCGCCACAACGCCTGGCCATTTTTTTTGGGGGGGGGGGTTGCAGCCATCATTGTTGTTTGGCGGCCCAGGCTGGATTCGAACCCGCCAGCTCAGGTGTATGTGGCTGGCGCCTTAGCCCGTTGAGCCACAGGTGCCTAGCGTTCTTCTAGAATTCTTTGTGGATTGACCAGACAATGGCTGAATCCTTCTTCCAGGCCCCACCCAGTCCCATCACAGACTATGACCCTCACAGCCTCCTGCCACTGCGCTCAGACTCTCTGCTCTGCTCTGGAAGCTGCTGGGCCCTGCCCTGGTTTAACCTGGGTGCTCCCGGGCCTCACCGCCACCTGCTGCGTAGGCTTCAGGGCTGGGTCTGCCAGCAGCATCTGCCATGTGGGTGCCTTCACAGGATGCCTTTAAGCACTCATTCAGCAAATGTTGCCGGGGGGGGTCTGTTACCATCCAGGCACCAGCTAGGGCCTCTTAGACAGATGCTTGGAACGCATGTGCCCTGCAAACTGCTGCTCTCTCTGTGAGGTGCCACGCAGCTGTGCACTCACTGAGAGAATCTCCTTAGGAGACACCCCGCCAGCTCCTACTCCCTCCCTGGTACCTCTTACCTTAAGGAGGTACTGTTCAATTGGCAAGGATCCCTGCAAGAGACAGATGTGTGGGCTCAGGCAGTTAAGGGAAAGGGATGGAGGCTTATAGGAGCAGGTAGTGCGTGCCATGCTGCCGGGGCTTCTCCCAGCCTCCACAGAGGGAGAGAAGAGGGCCCCCCGCCCCGGTAGCTGGAGGGCCAGCTGCATGGCCAGCTCTGCCCTGGGAAAAGGCGGGCAGGGGATGGTCAGTGAGGCCTGGCTACCAGTACCTACCAGTTCTGCTGTCAGCCCAGGCTGTCCTGGCAAACCGTTGTTTCCAGGCACTCCCTGTAGCCAAGAAGAATCATGGGTGAGTGAACTCCCTCTCTAGCCCACTGGTCAGCCTGCTCCTGCTCATCATCCCCCCTGCCTCTTCCCCTCGTCCTGCAGAGCTGAGAGCCTGGGCTGGCAGAAGACTGACATCTATTCTTAGATCAAAAGCCTCCAGACCCTTAGTAGGGAAGCAGAGTAGGGCCAGAGGACCCCTAAAACCAGTACGACAGGGAAAACCCAGAAATTGGGCAGAGGATTCTGGGAGGCTGAGGTGGGTGGACTGCTTGAGCTCATGAGTTCAAGACCAGCCTGAGCAAGAGTAAGACCCCATCTCTAAAAATGGCTGGGCATTGTGGTGGGCGCCTGTAGATCAAGCTACTTAGGAGGCTGAGGCAAGAGGATCACTTGAGCCCAAGAGTTTGAGGTTGCTGTGAGCTATGACTCCACGGCACTCTACCTGGGGCAAGAAAATGAGACCCTATTAGAAAAGAAGGAAAGAAACTGGGCAGAGGGGCTTCCATATAGTGACTATTGTTTCTTTCTGTACTAAGTAGTTTTTCTGTTTTCTCATTTAATCATCACAGTTATCTTGGTAAGCTAGGTGTTATAGCTGTCTTAAAAATAGCACAAAAGACTCAGAAGGGGTAAGTAATTTGCCAAAGATCATAAGTTGAAGAAGGCGCAGAGCTGAGATTCAGGGGAAGGATCACTGTCATGCAACCCCTCTCTTTGCCACTAGTTCAGTGTCATTCTTCAAAAGACTGTCCCCAGACATTCATGTACAAAGCAAGGGTGGATGGTTGCCAGTCAGACCCATCTAGGTGCAGATCCTGACTACTTACATAACTTTTGGCAGGTTACTTAGAAAAAAAAAAACACCTGTGCCTCAGTTTCTCTGTCTGTAAAACAGGGATAGTTTATGGTGAGGCTTCAAGGAGACAAGGGCTGTAAGGATGTTCACATTAAAAGCTTGCCACCCAGACTCTTCCCCTTGCAGAATCACAAGGCACATTTGCATATTAAACACTCCATGGAGGCAGGGAGTATGCTCTGTCTCCCATCCCAGCGCCCAACTCGGGGGAGGTGCGCCATAAGTACGTCTGGAGTGAAGGCGCCACTGCTCAGCCTGCTCCTCCCTGCATAGGGTTTCCTTGGCTCGCTTTGCAGTTTGGCCTCCCTTCAAGTCCAAGCTCCAGCAGTAGAACACATCGCCTGCCCTGAGCAGCCCTCCCTAGTTCAGGGCAGGCTCTACCAGGCCCGGGTCCGACCCGAGTCACCCAATGCAGCCCTCTAGTACCCCCCAGGCTCCGAGCAGTGACTGGCGCAGGAAAAATGCCTCGATTATTATGCCCCTGAATTATTATTCATCCTCTGCCCCTCTCTCCACTGCCAGTGTGTCAGGTCGAGCCTGATAGTTTGTGATTGTTTCCCTGCCCTCCCAGAACTCAATGTCCCACCCATTGCTCTACCGTGGGAGTGAAGAATGCAGCCCAGGTGTAAGCCTAAGCTCATCCACCTACTACCTACAGAGATCCAGACACATTTTTAATCTCCGAGCCTCAGTTTCTTCGTCTGTGAAAAGGATCAGGATGAAATGAGATAACTGAGCATTGGGACGATGCAGCCTTGGTGGGTAAGTGTTGTAGACCTCTGAGCATGTTTCTGCCTGAAGAGATGAGGTAGGTAGGTGCCTTTCAGTGGCAGCCTCGGCTTGGTCTCAGGCACTGGCACTAGATGAGGACTCTGGTGCCTGGGACCAGACTCGTAAGTCACTCTTTTCTGCCTCATTCCCCCACATGTCTTGGCAGAGTTCATTCTACATCACTCTTGCTTGTTAATGGGTCACTTTGAAATGACTCTCACGCTTCCCCAAGCAAAATGCAAGTGCTCTGCAGACAGATTCCTACTTCCTAGCAGGGTGGCGGGAAGCCCAGGACACTTGGCAAATGTGTGGCATGGGGACTCTAGGGCAGCCCTCCTGACCCAGGCAGAGAGAAGCAGGATCCTGGCAGAGACTCCTGTCAGCAATGGTGGCTCACTAGAGCAGATTCCCAGCCCGGGGTGGCAGGCAAGGCATACTGGGTGGAGGTGGTGTCCAGGGAGAACAAAATGCATCAAATCTACAGGGCAGGAAGGAATAGCTTATAAAAAGCTTCCACGTGATTCTCCCCTGCTTCTTCAGGTAAGAATCACTTTTTCAGGAACCGGGAACCAGATGTGTGGAAGGCCCTGTCTGTGTCTCCTAGAATCTCCAGATAATGTGGCCTAGAGTGCAAACCATCAGGAAACTGTCCCAGAAGGCAGAGAGCAAAAAGTGCTGCACACATGGAAGCCCCAGTCCAGCCTTGCTAATTCCTAGCTGGGTGACCGTGGACAAGATACTCCACCTCTCAGAGCCTCAGCTTGCCCAGCTGTGGCTTGGGAATAACCACCCCTTCCTTTTGATGTATGGCTCAAGTGAATAAGGAATGGATGTCAAATATTATAATAATAGTAGTCGTGTTCACGCTAATGATAGCTAACGCCTTCCAAGCGTTTGTTATGTGCCAGGCACAGTTCTATGCATTTCATACATGCTAATTTGTTTAATACTCACAAAAGCTCCACTGGGTAAGTGCGCTCGGTAGATGAAGGCAGCGAGGCACACAGAGGTTATGGACTCAGCCAGCACCACACAGCCAGCACAGGGCAGAGCTGGGGTTTGAGTTCAGGTCACCTGGCTCTGGAATGACCTCTCGAATCATAAATGCCACTCAAATTCTAATGCTCCTCTCACTACCTGTGGCTTCCTCGCCTGCTGTGCCAGGAAGGCTGTCCCTCACAGGTTCATTCCTCATTTCCTTCAACTTTTGATCCAAATGGCACCTTCTTCCCAGCATATTTTGCAAATATCTTTCCTGCCACCCTCTACTTTTCTGTCTCCATTCCCTGCTCTTTCTCCTGAGCATGCATCACTTTCTAACACACTGTATTTTATCTTGCTTATTTTCTGTCTCTCTTACTAGAATGCAAGTGCCAAGAGGGGACCGATTTTTTTCTTTTCTTTTCTTTCTTTCCTTTTTTTTTTTTTTTTTTTTTTTTGTGCCCTGCTATCTCCCCAGCACCTGGAAAATAGCAGATGTGCAAAAATATGTGTTATGTGAATGGACGTTGAATGCTGCTCCTAAACACGGATCTGTACCAGTGTAACAGATTTTTATCTGACCTGAATTCTGGGTTCGTGACAGCGGACACTCACGGCACCCCCTTGAACAATGGCTAGGAGTGCACACAGCCTGCCAAGGGATCAGAGGGCCCTCTGTGCCACCCCAGGGAGCAAACGCACAGAGACGCGTGAATGATAGGCATATGTGATTGGGGCCAGGGAGCAGCATCCTCAGGGGCCAGCAGGGAGTGTGAGCCCTGCCACCTCCTTATTTTCTTCTCTCCCTTTACCTGTAGCCCAGGGACTCCTGGGGGGCCTGGTGGTCCGGGAACACCTGGGGGACCCTGAGGGAGGGAAGAAAGAATCAGACCCAGAAGAGAGCTCTGCCCCATGGCTGGGGGCAGCGGTTTAGGATGGGCAAGCCGCGGGGTGCTGGCAGACGATAGGAGAGACAGAGGAGACAAGCGACACACACCTGCGGGCCCGGCTGCCAGGAGTTGCCCATCCAAAGTCCCGGAGCACCCTGGGTGGGAGTGGGGGTCGCAAAAGGGGAGAGGTTATAGGTAACGTCCACACCAAGCACAGGGCTGCGTGAGGAGGTGGCTGGCTGGGACAAAAGCTCTGTAGGACGCTGGCACACTGGATACCAGGTGAGGCTAGAAGCTGGGCCTCTCCCCGGGGCTGGGGAGAAGGCTCTCAGCACCACTTACCGGCATTCCAGAGAAGATGGGGTCTCCTCTGGAGGGGCAGGAGCACTCCCCTGGCTCACCCTGAGAAGACAAGAGCCTTTATGAGAGGTAGGCAAGACAGAGGCTCTTTGGACATTGACAATGAGGAGATGGCACAGGCTCCAGAGAGAGAAGGGCCAGGGTTTATATCCCAGGCTCGCCTAGACGATTGTGCCCTTGGCAGTCTGTTTAACTTCTCTGCACCTCAGCTTCCTCATCTGTAAAATGGGAATAATGCCAAATGCAGAGGCTATCTAGAGGATGGAATGGATTAGGGTACACAAGGGTCCTTGCATGGTAAATATTCAGCAAACGATGGCTGCTGTTAAAGTCGCCACTTAGTTACATCACTGTCTGCTACTGCTCAGGGATTCTCATCTCCGGGACTGTCACAGCTCGACCAGCTGCAGCCCTGCTCCTCTGGGCCCAGCCTGTCTTCACGCCCTTCTCTAGAGCCCCCAATAATCTTTCCACTCCCAACTTGTCCTTCCTAGCTCACTTTCTGCCTCATCCTCTTACTCAGCAGCCCCATAAGGGGCCCTGGATTTCTTTTTTTTTTTATTGTTGGGGATTCATTGAGGGTACAAGAAACCAGGTTACACTGATTACATTTGTTAGGTAAAGTCCCTCTTACAATTGTGTCTTGCCCACAGAAGGTGTGGCACACACCAAGACCCCACCCTACTCACTCCTTCCCTCTCTGGCTCTTCCTTTCCCCACCCCTCCCTCTTTCTCTCTGTGCTCTCCCCTTCCCCCCCCCCCACCAAGTCATTAATTGTCATTAATTGTCCTCATATCAAAATTGAGTACATAGGATTCATGCTTCTCCATTCTTGTGATGCTTTACTAAGAAGAATGTGTTCCACTTCCACCCAGGTTAATACAAAAGCTGTAAAGTCTCTATTTTTTTAAATGGCTGAATAGTATTCCATGGTGTACATATACCACAGCTTGTTAATCCATTCCTGGTTTGGTGGGCCCTGGAGTTCTGGGTGAGTCCTGGGCAAGTGACCAGGTGAAGCTGGGAGTACTTGGGGGCCCCTGAAATCAGGGGAGTAGCAAGGAGACCAGGATGCCTCCTCTGTCCCTGTCCTCCAGTCCAAGGCAGCTACCGTAGGCACGGGTTCCCGGGGGTTAGGAGGGCTGGAGTCGCTGCTAATTCCCCTCAAGTATTGGTCATAGGTTCTCAGAACTTACCTTTTCTCCTTGAGATCCCTTTTCACCCTGCAGAAAAGCAACACAGGAAGGTGAGCAGACAGGGATATGGAGGCAGGGCCAGCTGTGGCATCCTGCTGCCCCAAGGCACTGTACTCACTGGCATCCCTCTGGCTCCCGGGGGTCCACTTTGTCCTGGCTGCCCATCACGGCCCTGAAGGGAGAGAGTTCAGAGTCAGAGGGCAAGACTGGACAGCGGTCAGCTGCCTGGCTGCCTACAGAGAAGGGCAGTAGGACAAACAGAAGCAGAACGAGGCCCCCTAGAGCCCAGGTGGGTTCCAGGGCCCATGTTCCGGGAGAGGAGACAGAGCCACAGGAGATACTGAGAGGAGGAAGGAAACTGGCCTTTCCTGAGCACCTCTGGGTACCAGACACCAGGCCAAGCACCTAGCAGAGAAAACTGAATGGGACCTCAGCCCAGCAGGATGATGTCATTCTGGTTTTTTTAGGTAAGGAAATTGAGGCTTGAAGAAATTGCATAACAGACTCAATAGCACGACTGTGCCCATGTCTGTCTGGCCTGAAGTCTCTGCTCTTTCCTCCCTTCATTCAGTGTTTGAGACACCTTCTCTCTATCATAAAAGTTACCACTGCTGACTTAGCTGGGAGAAAGGAATTTTAGCTCCTAATTATTTCATTTCATTTTATTATTACTTTTTCTTTTTTGAGACAGAGTCTCAAGCTGTCACCCTGGGTAGAGTGCTGTGGCGTCACAGCTCACAGCAACCTCCAACTCTTGGGCTTAAGCAATTCTCTTGCCTCAGCCTCCCAAGTAGTTGGAATAACAGGGGCTCGCCACAACGCCCAGCTATTTTTTGGTTGTAGTTGTCATTGTTGTTTGGCAGGCCTGGGCTAGTTCGAACCTGCCAGCTCTGGTGTACGTGTCTGGTGCCTTAGCCACTTGAGCTACAGGCACTGAGCCTTATTTTATCTTATTTTTTTTTTTTTAGAGACAGAGTCTCACTTTATCGCCCTTGGCATATGGGTAGAGTGCCATGGCATCATAGCTCACAGCAACCTCCAACTCCTGGGCTTAGGTGATTCTCTTGCCTCAGTCTTCCGACTAGCTGGGACTACAGGCGCCCGCCACAGTGCCCAGCTATTTTTTTGTTGCAGTTTGGCTGGGGCTGGGTTTGAACCCGTCACCCTTGGTATATGGGGCCGGCACCCTACTCACTGAGCAGCAGGCACTGCCCTTCAGCCCCTATTTTACCCACAAGGAATTGGAGACTCTGAGAGCTGTCACTTGTGTAAGGTCACATCACTAGTGAGTGTGGGGCTGGGATTGGAAACCTCCTGGGTGGAATTCATTTTGAGAGAGATCTGGAGAGTTCTAGAAAGGAAAGCATCTTGGGCAAAGGCATAGAATCTGTACAGGCCAGGAGACCAGTCTGGCCGTACAGAGGGTGTCCTCATGGCTGTGTTCCTATGGGAACCTCCACTTTCACACGTGGGACTCAAAGCTCCCTGAGGACCAGGACCGTGTCTCTCTCTTGACCCTGGGGCTCCTGGGACAGGCATGGACCCAGACAGTGCATCTCTACTGGACAATACAGACTGGCTGCTGTGCCTAGGCAGATTCCCGCCCCCTCCTGACACACTCTCAACCCATCAGTGATTCCCAAACTGGAACTAGAATTTCTCTAGGGATCCACAAATTTAAAAAAGGATACAGTTTGCTGGGCTATTTTCAACATTATCAAAAGCCCGAGAAAAATTATACATTTGCCTACCACCTGGCATGGCATAAGCTGGCTGAAAGGCAGCATTTCTTTGATTTAGACTAAAATTATATCATCTTATAAAATTCTAGTGGGTTCATGTGGAGTAGAAGCTGACTGTTATACAGGTCTTTGATGACTAAAAATGAGAAAATGCACTTATGATTACTTAATCTATGTAATTTGTTCAATAGGCACATCTTTTCAAACGTGGGAGTCACTTGGAGAATAGGAACAGAGGGGAGGTCTTTAAGGGTAATGACACTGAACGAAGCTGCTGGTCCAGGTCTGTGCCCTCCCATTGGTAGCCAACAGCCACATGTAGCTATTTAAATTTCAATTAATTAAAATGAAATGAAACTTAAAAATTGAGTTCCTCAATCACAACAGTCACATTTCAGATGCTCGGTAGCTAAACGTGGCTGCTGTCTCGGGCAGTGCAGACAGACCATTTCGTCATCACAGATAGTTGGGCTGGGAAGTGCTCATTTCGATGGCCCCTAACGACTCTGAGTTTGTAGTTGGGGATGGGTGTTGAGTCAGACAGACCAGGGTCAAGTCCTTGGCTCTGGCTCCTCACTCTCTGGCCATCAGCTTCCTCATCTATGAAATGGGGGCAATAATATCCATCCCCTTGTTGGGCTGCTGTGAGGATTAAGTGAATTTCCATGTGTTTACAACTTAGCACAGGCCTCTGCATCATCGCTGCTCAAAAAACAGTGGTGACCACCACTGTGATTATTCAGTTGTTCCCCCAAACAGTGCAGTCTTACTTCTTTGAGGCTGAGCCAGGCTGAGGCCTCTCTCCTCCCATCCCCAAGGCTGCTGGGACAGGCAGGATCAGCCCTGTGTCCTCTTCCCAGCAGCTACGTCCTTAGTCCCAGCAACACCCTCAGTATGGCATGCAAAGAAGACTCACCGGAGACCCAGAGACACTGGCCCCAGGAGGTCCCACAGGTCCCGTGGCTCCTTTCACCCCTGGAGATCCCTATGCAAGAAAGGATACGATGGTTGCAAGACCAGAATCAGAAGCTATGGCCATCAGGCAAGAAGCATCAAACTAGGTGATGGGCAACACTCTGATAGGCTTCACTCAGCCCCACCAGGGCACTCTCGAGTAGAGGCTTACCTGGGCACCCTTCTCTCCAGTGGCGCCAGGTGGTCCCTGAGGTCCCCGAAGTCCCTGAAGATGGAAGCATAATTAGTTACCCTTTATCTACAGAGGCCCCTTCCCCTGCCAGCCTCCTCCAGGTCCAAGACAGACGTACCTGAATGCCAGGCAAACCCTGGGCTCCAGGCTCCCCCTGCAAGTCAGAAAGGCAGACTGGGGCACAGCAGCCCCTGACAAGCTGCCCCACTGACCCTGCCCTGCTAGCAGACCTGTCTGGGGTGTGTCTGGGGTGAGGCATCTGCCAGCCCAAATTTAGGGGAGCTCCCAAAGAGACCCTGAGGGTCAGAGAAGCGGAGATCGATGCCGAACACCCAACAGAAACAAAAGTAGGCCAGGGATGATGCTGCCTGAGCCCTGGTCCCAGAGGGAGCAGATGAGAGGGTCAGCTGGCTAATGAGGGTATTGGAGGTGCAGGCAAAAATAAGGCTAGAGACTCACCTGGGGCCCTTGTGCTCCCATTCCTGGAGGTCCTGGCTCTCCCTGAAGAGGCAGGACAGCCCATGGCTCAAGGTTACCCATTCCCCCACTTACCCTTCTCCCTAGCCCCTTCTGCTCCACCTTCCCCCTACTCCTAACCTGCCTCCACTTCCCACTGCAGGCCCATTACCCTGTGTATCTGCCCACACCCCCTTCCCACACATAGCTGCAGCCAAGGGCCACAGTCTCATACGCACCTGTATACCCTTCAGTCCTGGGGGCCCTTGAACTCCTGGTAGACCAGGCTGGCCCTAAAAAGCACAAAGTGCCCATGGAGTCCCCCTAGGGGTAAGGGGGATGGGAGGAAGAGAGGGCAAAGCCCTGGCAGGGAAGGACCAGGGGACAGGCAACTCACTGGTTTACCAGGTCGGCCCACGCCTTCGGGGCCCTGATCTCCTTTGGGTCCTGGGTTGCCAGGTAGTCCTGCCATGTTGGTCAACGCCCCTTGCAGACTGGGGCAGGCAGTGCAGCCATCACCCTGGTCAGAGACAGACACAGGCAGGAGGAGCCCATGAGGCAGAACCCACAGCCAGGCCAGAGGAGGCATTGCAGAGGGGCCCCCTGAGAGCTCTGCCCCTTTCCTGCCCCTACCTCAGCCTGGGAGGTCAAACAGGCCCTGCCACACCTAGCCTCCCCCCAGTGTTTCTGGTACCCCTGAAGGCTCCTGTGGACCCTGGAACCCTCCCCTCATTGATGTGCCACCTGAGTTCCTTTCTTTCATGCAATGAACTATCGCCCCCACCCCCCACTGACCTTTTCTCCTTTTGGCCCCACAGGGCCCCGAACTCCAGGCCCTCCCGACAGACCGGGCCGTCCCACGGAGCCTGGGGTTCCGGGGTCTCCAGGATTCCCAGCATCACCCTGTAAAGAGTGGGGTTCAAGGAGGGCAGAGGGTGCCCGGTTGGGAAGACCCACAGCACTCACAGTCCTTTGCTGGGACCGGGGGCTGGGCGCAGGAAGGGAGTGGAGAGTGGGCACAGGCCACCCCAGGGGAGGAGGTGGGGAGGGCATCAGAGAGGAGCTGGTGCCCATCCACGTGCCCACCAGGGTTCTCTTACCTTCTGTCCCTTCAGCCCACGCTCTCCAGCCTTGCCCTGAGGAGAAAGCATGCCACACCCATCACTCATGCTGGACTTCCCGATGTGCCCAACAGTGCGTCAGGCCGGGGATACAAAAGCACGCAGACAGAAGTCTCTGCTCTCACTCTGGGAGGCGGTCTAGCGAGGGTTAAGAGAAGTGATTTGCGCCAGGCTCACCCCTGGGCAGGTTACCTCATCTATCTTCAGTTTCTTCATCTGCCAAACAGGGATGCTGACCACCGTACAGACTTCTTTTTTTTTTGAGACAGAGTCTTACTATGCTATCCTCAGTAGAGTGCTGTGGTATCACAGCTCACAGCAACCTCCCACACTTGGGCTTAAGGGATTCTCTTGCCTCAGCCTCCCAAGTAGCTGGGACTACAGGTGCCCGCCACAACACTCAGCCATCTTTTGGTTGCAGTTGTCATCGTGGTTTAGCTGGCCCGGGCTAGGTTCGAACTCGCCAGCCTCAGTGTATGTGGTTGGAGCTGTAACCACTATGCTATGGGTGCCGAGCCACACCGTACAGGCTTCTGGTCTTGTGAGATTAGACCAGCTCATGTGTGAGCGGCAGTGATGGCACTGTGCCAGTGCCCGCTGTTACTATTAGAACAGTAACAATAATAATAACCACAGTGGTAATTGCTGTTTCCTGAATGCCTATTTTGTGCTGCTAAGTGCTTCACACACATCACTACTATGCTTCACAACAACGCTGTGTGTAGCAAAGACAGGGCCAGAGAAGAAAAGCAACTTGCTCGAGTCAAAGACCTGGTAAGAGGCAGAGCTGGGATTGGATTAGCTGATGTGTTTTCTGCCTCATGCTGTGAGTCAGGGTAAAGGACAAGGGTACCACCCCCCACACACATGCCCCCACCCACCCTCACCACCCAGGAGGTCAACAGATGCTTGGGGGGACCCTTCCCATTTCTTGAGTCTTGCCTATATCCCACCTCACCTGTTTTCCTGGCAGGCCAAAGCCTGGAGGCCCAGGCTCCCCCTTCTCTCCCACTGGGCCAGGCAAGGCCACCACACGAACGTCCCCATCCTGTGAGCTGGACAGGGCTGGGCATGGCTCACAAGGCTCCCCCTGCCAAGCAAGGACACACAGTGGCTACCAAATGAAAAGCCTGGTACACTAGGGCCGAGTGTGGCATCTAGACCAGGGGAATGCAGCTGGACCTGATGCACCACCTCTGCTGGTGGGGGGTATCTCAGGGAAGACTAAAGGAGAACAGAGAAGTAGCAGAGCTGGGGACCAAGTCTGCAGAGGCCTCAGTGCTGTGCTAAAGAGGTGGCCTTTGCCCGCCGGGCAGTGAGGAGCCTTGCAGGGCATGAGGTAGAGCAAGATGAGTGTCTGCCTGGGACGCTCACCTGGCCTCAAGTGTGGAGAATGTCCCCAGCCTCACCTTTGCCCCTTTGACGCCTGCTGGTCCAGCTGGTCCTGGTAGTCCCTACATGGTAAGGAGCCACGTGTGATGCCTAATGTCTTCCTGGGCCCTGCTAGGGCACAGCCCAGGCCTATCAGCTCCCCAGAGAGGGTGGCACATCCCACCTGCCCTCCCCCAAGATGTTGCCATCCAAAACATACTTACTGGACTGCCGGCTGGCCCTGTCGCCCCCAAATTACCCTGAGAGAAAAGCAGAGAACTTACGGTCAAAAGGGGATTGAGATATAGTTGCGAGAGCAATCCCTAACCCAAAACTACAATAGCAGCCCCTTGGGATGTCTAGACTGCCCTCTCATTTCAGGGAAACTGAGGCCCAGACAGGGAAAGGGATCTCCCCTAAGATCCCTGAGGAGTCTGTGGCCAGTTAGTATCTAGAAGCCCTATGGTTGCAGCCTCACTTCATGGAATCCAACCCCTGACCCAGCACACAAAGATCATTCATCTTTTCAACAGTCATTCATTGGTGCTGGGTGTACAGCGGTGATTTGTGGAGCTTACGCACCTAGAACTTTTTAAATAGTGATTTTAAACAGTGTTGAGTGCTGTGAAGGACATAAACAAGGTGATGAGGCAGAGCGAGTGGGGGCGGCCATTTTAGACAGGGTGTCAGAGCAGTGTCAACCCCAGTTACCGTCAGAGGTGAGGATAAGGTCGGTCAATGAAAGAACTGGGGGAGGGAGAGATGACAAACATTCCAGATGTTTCTGGTGGAACCCGTAAATATAAAATCTGAGAGGGGGAAATAATCTTGACATGTTCCAGAGCAAAGGCAGGGCCAGTAAGCCTGAGGAGGGAGAGAAGATACAGATGAATTTGGAAATAAAGGCAGGGTTGGGCTGCCCGAGGTCCTGTGAAGCACAGGGGGGCTGTGGCACCAAGTCAAGTCCCAGAGGGATCCTAGGCAGGGGAATGATGTAAGGTGTGATCTGAGTTCCTTTACAAAGCCACAGTGGCTACCAAATGAAAAGGAACTGTAGCCAGGCCTAGTGGCTCACGCCTATAATCCTAGCACTCTGGAAGGCCGAGGCGGGTAGATTGCTTAGCTCACAAGTTCAAGACCAGCTTGAGCCAGAGTGAGACCCTCATCTCTAAAACATAGCTGGGCATTGTGGCGAATGCCTGTAGTTGCAGCTACGTGGGAAGCTGAGACAAGATCACGTGAGCCCAAGAATTTGAGGTTGCAGGCGGCGCCTGTGGCTCTGTGAGTAGGGTGCCAGCCCCATATACCAAGGGTAGCGGGTTCAAACCCGACCCCGGCCAAACAGCAACAAAAAATAGCTGGACGTTGTGGCAGGCACCTGTGGTCCCAGCTACTCAGGAGGCTGAGGCAGGAGAATCGCCTAAGCCCAGGAGTTGGAGGTTGCTGTGAGCTGTGACTCCACGGCACTCTACTGAGGGTGATAAAGTGAGATTCTGTCTCTCTAAAAAAAAAAAAAGAATTTGAGGTTGCTGTCAGCTACGACGTCATGGGACTCTACCAAGGGTGACAAGCCAGAAGGGCCACCATCCAGGTGAAAGGTGAGAGGACCCAGCCCATGGTGGTGGTGGAAGTGGAGAGAGGCAAAGGGGTTGAGGGAGGCATCCCTGGAGGAACCGTGAGGACTTGCTGGTGGCGAAGAGGTGATGTGGGGAAGATGCAGACCTAGGGTATGAGGGGCTGGGTATGAGCCATGGCCTGAGATGGAGAAGCCAGAGAAGCAGCAGGTGGTGGAGAGTGGAGGGCGGTGCAAAGATGCCACGTGAGATATGACAAGTGGGGCAGCCTGTAGGAGTCAAGTCTGCACACACTGCAATGTTTCTCACACTTGAGGACGTGTACACCCACAGAACCCCTCATTTGAGTAACACTGCATTAGAAGTTCAAGGCTGTCATGTATTTCCAATGCAATCGTAAATAGAAATGTTAACCCAGGCACTGAAATTGAGTGACCCAGCTGAGCAGTGAAGATGCAGGCTCTGGAGCCAGCCTTCCTGGGCCCATCATCTAAAACCTATGTGACCCTGGGCAATTTACTTGGCCTTTCTCCGCCTTCGTTTCCTCATCCGTAAGATGGGAATAATGGAGTACCTGCCCCATAAGGTTTGGGGAGGACAACAGAGGTTAATACACATACAAGACTTGGAACAGTGCCCAGCACATAATTAGCAGTAGAGTGCTAAATATGACTTTATTATAAGATAATCTTGAATGTGTTTAATAGTTTTAGATGATCATTTTATTAAAAATAAAACACTAAGGAATTCTCTTAGAGGATAGGAGCTCTCAGAAATAAGTTCTTTGGGCCAGATGCAGTAGCTCACACCTGTAATACTAGCACTCTGGGAGACCAAGGTGGGAGGATCCCTTAAGCTGAGGAGTTTGAGACCAGCCTGAGTGAAAGTGAGACCCCTCCTCTACTAAAAACTAATAGAAAGATTAGCCGGGCATGGTGGCCAGTGTCAGTAGTTCCAGCTGCTCCACAGGTTGAGGCAGGAGGATTGCTTGAGTCCAGCACTTTGAGGTTGCTATGAGCTAGGCTGAAGCCATGACTCTCTAGCTTGGGTGACAGAACAAGACTTTGTCTCAAAAAAAAAGCGACTTGATTCCAGTGTGCTAAACACTGATACATGTACTTCACTGTGAATTGACAGCCTAATCACTTGTCTGTACTGCTCCTATTCCTCACCCAGGGCCACCCCTCCCCTGCTGCCCTGGTGTTCCTGACATCTAACCCAGGTCTCACCTTCTCTCCTTTCAGCCCCTTTAGCCCTGGAGCCCCCAAGTTGCCCTGAAAAACAACCAAGACAAAGTTACAGCATCTCCCCACTCCCATCCCTCCAAGATTCCCTGGATCCAAGTGTCCAAGCAGAAAGAGAAAGGCAAAGTCGGAATTAGGGACCCCTCAGGCTGCAGATGGACAGTTTCCTCAGTTAGACAGTTTGGCACTCTGAGGTGCTAAGAAGTCCCAGGGCAAGTAGCGTGGGTGGCACAGGGATGGAGGGAGGGATCAGGATGCAGACCTGGGACACCTGTGTCATGGCATCCCTCCTGGTCCCTTCCCCGAGACTTGGGACCTGAAAAGCCAGGGAGTTCACCAGTATGGTGAGATGGGATGAACTGGGCTAGGTTAGGGGAAAGCAGTCACTCACCGGAAGGCCAGGGGAGCCCACATCTCCGCTGGCCCCTGTAGAGGACCCGAGATGCTGGGCCCCTACAACTGTGCTGCAGGACAAGCAGGGCTCCCCCTGGGAAGAAAGAGAAGGCTCAGAAAGGCTCCCAGGTAGGCAGAGGAGGGCAGCGGGGGACCAGGGTTCCCTCACCTTCTCTCCTTTGATGCCTTGGATTCCCTATAGGGAAAAACATTTTGTAGACTGACACGGGGCACACTGGGGCACCCCAAACTCCCTGACCATATGTGAGGACATCAATGTCACACACACAAAGCCTTGAAATACTCCACTGGGTGTTAGCATGTGTACACTGGTCCCATGGGGTTCAAGGCCAGCACCCCAGAGGCAGGGCTTATTGACACAGGTAACAAGCCAGAGAAATGAGGCCAAGGGTAAGATCCCAAACATACCCGTTCCCCTTTTTGTCCAACAGTTCCCAGGCGCTCCTGAAAGAGAGGGTCTGTGAAGGTGTGTCATGGACAATCCAGGCCAGGAACCTAATTGCCCTCTCCTTTCCTCTATCCCCAGCCAATACCCTATCCCAGGGCATAGCCTTGCTCACAAGAAGGGTGGGCTCCACCCCAGCCTGCCCAAAAGGCATCCTGGAGCCTCCTGGAGAGCCCTGATAGGTTGCTATGGAAACCTGGGGAGGCATGCTAGCCCAGCCCTAAGCTCTATGGTGCAGACCCCCTACCACCATGGTAACAGCTGGACTCTCTGCCCACAATCTCTCTGTGACCAGGGAAAGTTCCCAGCCCCTCTGCCCACTTCCTCTCTATGATCATGCCCCCAGGTTTCTTTGTGTGTGTGTGTGTGGGGGGGCCTTCAGTGGCTACCCTAGGCACTCACCCTGGCTGGTACAGGATCACCCGGTTCCCCTTTGGGCCCTGGCTTTCCAGGGAGACCCACAAAGTTCTGGAACCCTTCAGGCAGTGTTGGGCACACTTCACAGGGATCCCCCTAGCAGTGGGGAAAGACCATGAGGGGAGAGGGTGGGGTTGAGATCCGGGAAGGCAAAGAGCCTGCAGTCCACACCAACTCTAGAGATCTGGGAGGCCAGCGCCCCACCTCCAACTTCAAAGCGGGCAGCAGGAACCCTGCAGAGACTTCCTGTTCAACTGACTCATTCATTCAACCTATGATTCCCAGACATCACAAAGCTACATCCTGGCAGCAAACCATAAGAAATAACTGTGTCCCATTGACAAGCGAAACTAAGCTAAGAGAGAACCTAATTGACTTGCAGCACTCATAAACCATGTGTGTGGTAGAGGCAGGATTTGAACCCCACTAACACCCAAGTCAGGCTCTCTATGTACTAATCATACACGCACAGGAATAAAGAAGGGGTGGGTGTCCCTGAAGAAGGCCAAGCAACCCTGGGCCCATGATGCTCAGTGTCACCTGCAAAGGGTCCTCCCGTTTCCACCCCGAACTGGGGCAATCATATCTGGGACTCACCTTCTCTCCCTTCACCCCTGGCTTCCCCTGTTGGAGAAGAAGCAGTGGGCATCAGTGCCAGGGCAGGGGACTGGTGTGCTCACAGAAGACCCAAGGACCCAGCCCCTCCCTCTGGAGGCTTTGAAAGAACAGACTTAAGCATGAGGGCCACCACCTCCTCCCCTTCCAATCAGGGTCACTTACAGGTTTCCCACCAGGGCCTTCCTTTCCCGGCATCCCAGAGCTGCCCTATGGTCAGAAGAAAGGTTAAGGGGGACACTCCTGGCCAACCTCTCCCAACTCTCCCAACTCCGTGTGGTCCATTTTGTCAGTAAACCCTCCTTCCTGATGCCTGTCCTTCACGTCTACCCCAAGCCCTTCTGAGCTGTGGCCCTCTGTGCAGCAGGTTGGGAGGTGATCTGTGTGACCCCAGCGGAACCACAGCAGTCAGACATACAGAAATTTCCAGGGCTTTCTGCTCATCAATGCACAAGGCCCTAAAATAAGGTTGGGCCCCCCCAGTTAAGGTCACTCTGGTCATTACTAGCCTCAGGTCTGCCCAACCCTGTGCCTGGAACACAGGCCAGGCTCCCACCTCAGCAGGTGCAGGGGTGAGGACATTTCCTCACCAAGGGGCCTGGCTGAAGACGCCAGGCTGGGCTTGCTGCCCTGACCCACCCTCCTCTCTCCTCCTGCCATGCATCAAGCTCCCCCACGGCCTGTACTCCAGCCAATCCTTACCTTGTCTCCTTTAGGGCCTGGCGGGCCACCTGGATCTCCCTGAGGGCAGAAAGAGGGTCAAGTGGAAGTTTTCCAGGGGCCTCATGTTAGGTAGTGAGACCTTTTACCCTCACTCCTTCCTCCTTGGAGGACCCCTGAGAAAGACTTTATCCCCCACATCCCTGGCCTGGGCAAGAGAGGGGTCTCTGAGAAAATGACAGCCGGAGAAGGAAAGGGACACTCACCGGGGTCCCAGGCAGTCCTGTCCCAGGTGGTCCAGGAAGGCCAGGGGGTCCGGGCTCTCCCGCCAGCCCCTCAGGCCCAACAAAGCCAGGGTCTCCCTGGCACAGACATAAGGTGGGTATGAGAGAGCAGCCACCTCAACCCTGCCACCCCCTGTCTACCCTACGAATACCCACACTCACCTTCTGCCCTTTGGGCCCAATAACACAGATCTCTCCTGGCCGGCCCTGTAGGGAAATGGGAAGGATGTGAGAACCTCTGAGGCCCAGCACTTCTCACTCTGGGACAGGTAAATACTCACCCTCCATGCCTCTCCCCAAACCCAGAGCCCACCCCAGTGCCCTAAGATGTCACGTGTTAACCTCAGGGACTCAGGTCAGGGCTCAGAGGCTGGGGCCAGGAGGCCTGGGCTCAGAACCGGCTGTGCCCCCTCCCTGCTCTGCCTCTTGGGGTGCAGCCACCCTCACACATACACCCCGCCCTATTCTCCTCTCTGAGCAAGGAGGGGGGGTCAGATCCCCATGATTAAATCCCAGCACTCCCAGATCCTGTGTTGGAGGTTGTGGCAGGGAAGGGTCCCAAGCACCGTACGTCTCTGCCTGGCTTTCCCGGAAAGCCCTTGGTGCCTCCATCACCCTTCTCGCCTTTCTGACCCTGGTGGAAGGAAGAGGCAAAGTGACCAGGATTGAGAGAAGGGACTGGAACAATCAGAACAGCTCCATCTGGGGGAGGGACAACTGCCTTCTAGAGCCCTATTCTCTGCCTCCTCTGAGGTGATGGCTTCAGTCACCCCATAGTGTAGACAACAGGAAGAACTTCCAAACCAACTAGGATGCTCTCTGGGATGGCAGGTAGTTGGACAGGACAGGAGGGCAGAGGGTCCTGCCCTCTGTGCCCACTGATAGCATCCTCTCGGAAGACTCTGGACACCTCCCTCCTCAAGCCAACAGGGCCGCAGCCCTCCCGGGCACCCACCCCTCCAAATCCAGACCTGTTACCTTCTGTCCTGTGGAGCCCGGGAGTCCTGAGGGCCCCTGAGATGAGGAGGGGACACAAAAGAAGGGGTGAGGAAGGGAGGGTGGGCCTGGGCCAGGACGCCCCACTCCTGCCCTACCCTTGGCCACACACTCACCAAGGCTCCTGACTCCCCCTTTTCTCCCTTTGGGCCTTCTGCACACTGAACAGGGAGACAAAGTGTTGAGAGGGGCCCAGGGTCCTCTCCCTGGGGCTGGTCCCATATTGGCCCTGGAGCAGCCCTCACCTCCAGGTCTTACCTGAAGTGGGGCATCCGGGGAGACTCGAACACAGTCATTGCCCTGGGGGTAGGGAACAAGGGATCAGGGGGCCTCCTTGGGGGGCACCCTAGACCTGTTATGAGGAAGACAGGCCCAGGAATTCCACATCCCACAGTCCCCAGTGTCCCTAGAAAACAGAAGCACCACACACTAACCCCTAGAAAGCCTTTGACCCCTTAGCCCCCAGGCAGCGGGCTTTGGGCTGAGATGATGGTTCACAGTCCAGCCCACCCCAGGGCACAGCTGGGAAGTATCCTGCAGTGGGGACAGCCAGGGCACTTACCCGTGCTCCCTTCTCTCCCTTGGGGCCTGACGGACCAGGCAGGCCCCGCTCACCTTTCCCTCCCTGTGGGTGAAACCAGAATGGAAGCTAAGACCAGAAAGGACACACAGGAGCCTCAAGAAAGCACTGCCCACCCCAGTCTTGTCTAAACATGCACACACATGGGCAGTGTCCAGCCCCGCCCAAACCCCCACCATGAACACAGCACAGGGAATCCCCATGCATTCATCCACACGCCCCCTTCCTAAGACGCTGCGTTTGGCATATCTATCATCATAGGCACAGGATGGGTCTTCCTCTCCACCCATACCCAGGCACACCAGCCCACACACCGCACATCTAGGGGCACATGGACACATGTGCATAGACATACACACGCAGGTGGCAGAGACCCACCATGGCTGAGTGTTAGGCTGCCTCAGGTCAAATTTCGTGATCACTAGTATATGACTCAGGGCAAGTCATGTCACCTCTGTGAGCCTCCACTTCCTTATCATGAAAATGGGGTTCGTGAATACACTCCCTTCCCATCATACACAAGCTCTGTGGCCCCAGTCAGCCACACACATGCAAATATGTGCCGAGGGGGTGGGGGGGACTGCATGTAGCCACACCTACACACAATCATTCTGATACACCCAAACACACACATGTAGCACAACTTAGCCTCAGTTTCCCCTGAAGTAAAACGATAGCACTCACCCCACAGGATGTGTGTGTGTGTATATATATATATTTTTTGAGACAGAGCCTCAAGCTGTCACCCTGGGTAGAGTGCCATGGGTGTCACAGCTCACAGCAACCTCCAACTCCTGGGTTCAACTGATTCTCCTGCCTCTGCTTCCCAAGTAGCTGGGACTACAGACGCCCGCCACAATGCCTGGCTATTTTTTGGTTGCAGCCACCATTGTTGTTTGGTGGGCCCAGGCTGGATTCGAACCCGCCAGCTCAGGTGTATGTGGCTGGCGCCTTAGCCGCTTGAGCCACAGGTGCCGAGCCAGGATGTGTATTGAGGGGCCTCAGAAAAAGGTAGCTCTTAACATGCTACACAAAAAAACCCTGCTTTCTCTAACACACATGCACCTAATCACCCCTCATATATCAAGGCTCCAGTAGTCCTGATATAAACATGGTACAAGCTCACATGCTGTGGAATGGGCTAGGACCATCAAAGAGGACCATCCTGTTCTCTATTTGAAACTCACCTTGGGGCCAGAGGGACCAAGTGTGACCTAAGGGGACAGAGGAGAGAGCATTACATCTCAGATAGGGACAGAAAACCAGGGACCCAAAAAGGGCAAGCAATTTAGCCAGGGTCACACAGCATGGTGGTAGGACCAACAGCCTGAATCCCAGCTCCTGCGCTGCCTCCCAGGCCAGCCACCACGCTGAGTCTAAGGCTGTAAAACTTGCAGAGGGTCTGTACCTTCTCTAACTTGCTTGGCTTTGGCTAGCCCCACCCTTCAGTTGCTAGAATAACATGGCTGTTCAGTTGCTATGGTAACCCTGCACATCTGTGGACCATCAGCTGTAATAGATTTCATGGGGGACTGGATTGAAGGAGGGGAAGGAAGCAGAGGGAGTACTTCCCTGGTATCCCTCAAAGTTGGGGAGTTTGGAGCTGAAGGGAGCTGGGGTTGTGCTCTGGAGGGGCTAATGTGCCCTGATAACTGAAGATGTCGTTATGGGAAATTGGGGACTCATGCTACCCACAGAAGACAGATGGGTGCCAGCTGGGCTCACACTGAGCCCCTCTCCCTTATACTCCTAAACCTCTAGAGGGAGGCTGGGCCAGGGCCAGCTAGGAAGGAGTAGAGGGCTCTGAGCCAACATGTGGCTTTGGGGGCCAGTACCAAGCTGTGTAACCCTGAGACAGCCCTTCCCCTTCTCTAGGCCTCTGAGAAGATGTGTGAAACCTCCAACCAGAGCAGGCCTGAGACCCTGCAGGGACCGCAAAGCTGTGATCAGCAACCATGGTCCTAATCCTGCCACCTCCACTCCAGGCCCACTCTGCCCTGAACCCACACATGGCCAGATCACAGAACAGGAGGCACCCTCCCACACAGCCTGGCTTAGAGGAGCAAGGCTGGGGGTCAAGCCCAGCTCTGGAAGATGGGCAGGGAGGGAGTGCAAAAGTGCACAAAGACCCCCTTGTCCTCAAGCAGCCCAGAACCAGCTCTGGGCACGCCCACACCCAGCCCTCGCCCACCGCACCCACACACCCACCATTCACTCACATTGCTTTCCCGGACATCATGGACACAGGGTGGGCACTGAAAGGGCAGACCAGCCAGGAGGTCAATTCTGAGCCCCCAGGATGACCCTTCCTCATGCCCTCACTCCCTACCACCACCAAACCCACAGAATATCAGAGGGGCCTTAGGTGGACTTCAAGGGGAGCATGAAGATACTAATCCTATAAAACAAGCCTTGCCCCTCATTTTCCACTAACCCAGACCCACAGCCATTTTTCAGACGAGGAAACTGAAGCCCAGAGAGGAACAGCAGTGGGCCACACAACTTGAAGGGACAGAGTGAAGCTCAGATCCAGGGGACTGTGGCTAGGAGCTGGGCTCTCCATGTGATGGCTGTGACTATTTGCCACCAGCTCAGCAGGACTGTCCTTCAGGGCTATTCCATCAAGCCCGGCACTGGCCCCCTAGGCACTACTGGGAGCTGTGTCACTATCCTGCACGCCATGCCCAGTGTTTATGCTGACACCTCCTCAACTGAGCCCCTTGTGCCAGGGCAGAGGGGAGGCTCACCTCATCAGCTGCTGACTCCTGATGGGCCTGGGAAGAGAGGAGGCATGGAATGGGCAGGGAGCTTGGGGGATTGGGCACTGCTTCCAACACCCCTACCCAAGAACCAGAAAGAGTGGGCACTGTACAGAGTGCCAGGCCCTGCGGCTGTCCCACTCCTTCTGTCTGTCTGTCCTTCTCAGACCTGGCCCGTACACGCCCTAAACTCTCTCCAGGAGTAGGGGCAGGCAAGAAGGGGGTGGGAGTAGAATGCTTTATCCAAGAGGGTTGCCGAGGGCATAGAGGGGCCCTCCCCTACCTCCACATCTACCTTTGCTCCCCTCTCTGCCTTCTGGCTGATTCTTCCTGTCAGCTGGGTATCCACCTGAGGAGACATAACACAGGAGAACCCTTGAGGAGGGGGAAATTCTGGGGCGCATGCTGGAAAAAGAAACACAGGCCGGGAGCATGGACCCCAGGTACCATTTAGCCTGGCATCTGGCATCTCTCAGACTATCAAGGGACTACTCAGGCCCCTGAGGCTATGACCACAGCCCCCCTTTCTTCCCCTACCCATGTGATGTCGGAGAAAACAGAGCAGTGAATGAATGGGGTCCTGTGTTCCTGCAGCCGAAGGCTGGGCACATTGCCCATGGGCAGGGAGGCTGCCTAGCCAGGAGGTGGGGCTGAAGGAGGAACTCAGCTTCCTTGCCACCTCCAAAGAGCCTAGGGGTGGGCAGGGCAGCTGGCCATGGTGCTGGGCATAGAACCAATCCAGGCTGGTGCTGGGCCCAAGAGAGTGAGCCAGCCCTGGGGGAAGGGGTGCAACCCCAGGTATCTCTGTCCAGGAGAAAGTGCAGGTGGGGGTCAACCCTGTCTTGCCCTCATCAGAAGGGCTTGGGTGGCATCAGTGAGGGTCTGGGCAGTGCCAGAATGGACAGTGCATAGCTGTCAATGCCCCTAGGTACAAGCACAGGTCACCCAGTGGCTGTCTCTCTGCCTCCCTGAATCCCATAGGGGCTTCCAGTGGACTTCCTACTCTGGGCACATAGCTGGCTGACCTTGGCGGCAGATCTAGGTCAGGTTAGGGGAGGGGTAGTTTCACTTGTTCCTGTCTGTGTCCATGTCTGCCTGTCCTGCTCACCCACCTTGCTCTTTTGAGGCTCCTCTAGGCAGAAGCAGCGAGTGTAGACCTTGCCCTCAGTTTGTGGATTAATCTCAATAAGCTCATTGTTCTGGGTGTCTCGGCGGGCCTTGGAGGTCTCTGGGGGACACTGCTCGAAGTGGGGGAAGGGCTGGGGTCAGTATAGAGGCAGACTCATGCCGAGACCTCCAGCCATCCCCTTCTGGGCTCCCATCTCCAGCACACAGTGTCCTGGGGCAGTGCCCCAAACTTCACCAGCTGTGCCAGGTGCGGGCCACTCACCCCTCCTGGTAAAATCTCACAACAGCCCTCTTCCAGCACGAGCTCCGGGTCACAATAGATGTGTGCCTGCTGGAGGTCAAACTGCAGGGGACACACACATAGTCAGTTTTACTTCATTTTATCAAACAACTTTGTGTCCCGGCCCCCAGTGAGGCACAGACATGTCTCCGCCCCAGGCTTTGACCTTAGGGTGTTTCCAGTCTGCCCTGAGAGACATCAAAAATACTGCTGCCACCAAAAACAGAACAAAACTTCACGTGCAGGAGAGTGGGAGAGGCAGCCCAGAGGAATAGGGAGGAGGAGGTTCTGTTCACGCTGGGCTTTGAAGTGCCAGTAGATATCAGCAGATGCATCTGCCGGGGAAGGCATTGCAGGAGGAGGTAACCACATTGGCAAAAGCATGGAGGCCTGAAAAAACTAGGTGAGCTAGATGGCTAGGGAATGACCAGAGTCAAGCTGCACAGACAGATGTAAACGAAGACAATGCTGCCTGCACTTAGAAGGCCCAGATCGTGAGGGCCAAGTCAATCTTTTTAGGCTGTATCTGGAGAGCAGTGGGGAACCATGGGAGGATTCTGAGCAAGGGAAGGATCTGTTCAGTTACAGACTCTGGGAAGCTTACTCAGGCTCCTAGAAGGTAGAAGCAGAGGTCAGAGCCTGACCTAGCACTCACCGAGACGGGCTTGCCCTGCTCAGCATCTAAGCCCAGAAATACGTGGCCCACAGGCTTGGTGGGTCGCCGGGGCCCCAGAGGCTGGGAAGAGGCTGAGATGCAGTCTACATGCACAGAGGCCACGCGTCCAGCCACACTCAGCATCAGTTTGTGCCAACGCAGGTCAAAGAGCTGGGGCACTGGGAAGACGCAGGACACGAAGTCGCCATCCTGGCCCTGGGCTCGGAGCTCTAGGCTCTGCTCTTGGCTGTTGACTTCCAGGGAAATCTGTGTGGAGTTGGGAAAGGGGCAGGACAGATTCAGAGATCCAGAGGTGGAGCATGACAAAGCCAAGGGCCCTCAAACTCATTTTGTAAGAGGGGAAACTGAGGCCCAGAAAAGGAAGAAAGCTGGCTAGGGTCAAGGAGCAGTACATCCCAAAAGAATGAGACGGGTGCTGGTGGGCTGGGGTCGCCTTGAAAGTGGGTGCTGGATGGAGCAAGATGAGCTAGAAACCATAAGCTGGGACAGAAGGCAGGTGGGACTGGTACTACCCGAAGCCCCAAGAATAAGTGTCAGGGGGTCACCTGTGGATACCCACTGCCATCAGTCACTTGAAACAGATACCACGTATTCTGGAAGGTGTGTTTCTTCAGCAGCAGTGTCAGCACCAGGGCAAACTCCTCCGGGAGGCCCCGGGGGAACACTCGTCTAGAGACAGAACAGGGAGGATGCCCTGATGTTCAAGTGAGGGTCCAACTGCTGTCCACCCTGGGCCCACAGGTGGAGACACACACAGGCACACATGCCAAGTGCATACACACTCACTCCTCCCCTGCACTTTACTGAGTGCCTTGTAGGTGTCTGCTGTGGGTCTGGCTGCAGCAAATAACAGTGGTGTAAGTGAAGAAGAGGAGGCTGCCCTCATGCAGCCTCCTAGACTGATGGGGGTGGGAGGACATAGACCAAGAATGACTATTTCACTATTACATTGCAATTCTGGAAAGTGCCTCCAAGGAATCCAGGATGCCCTGGGGTGAATACCTGGGCCTGGGGTGAAAGGAGAGATGCCAATAAGAAAGATGCAAAAGGCTCAGAATGACTAAGGCAGAAAGGACCATTTGGGGAGTTGAGGTCAGAGAGGTAAGCAGGGGCCAGACCACCCAGGGACTTGTAGGAGTTTGGGTGCATACATATACACACGTGCTCATACGTGTGTATGCGCGCACACACACACCACTGCTGCCGGGTTCCTGCCCACATCCTATGTCCTCACAGTGCCCACAGGATGCAGACCTGTTCCCACTCTCTGCTAGCTAGAGAAGGAGGGGCAGAGGGGCCTGCCAGGCAGCCCCTTCCAGCCCCCCCTGCAAGCCCTGGCGGGAGGAAATGACCCACAGAGAGGCCCCTGGCCCGAGGTCCCACACCCAGAGCTCCCAGGGGGCATGGCTGAGGTCCGTATTGATTCCTGGTGGTCACACTAATGCCTTTACTTTGTGGGCTGGGTCAACGGGGCCGCCCCCAGCCGCAGGATGAGCGGCCCATTAGGGTTGCGGATCTTCTTAATGGCAGATATCTTCATGAGGCTGAGTCGGCGGATGAGGTTGAAGCCTTTGGGGGAGATACCAGGTGAAGAGCTCAGGTGGGCAGGTGAGGAGGGATAGACCACTCCCCAGAAAGGGCAGAGGGAGACAGTGAGATGAGATGGGTACTTACCAGTCACATTGGCTGATAAGCTACTGCTGTGTTCCAACTTGAGACCCTCCTGGTGAGAAGGTAGGCACTGCTCACCTAGAAAAGGATTAGCAGTGGGACATCAGATGGGCTCAGGCTGAGGCAGCTGCACAGCAGGGATCCTGGGAACCTGGGAAGGAGCAAGTTTATCCTCCTTATCTGCCTTGAGGCTGCTTTCACCACTTGCCTACTGGCCCTGGCTAGCCAAGAACGTACAGTTGGGAAGACTGAGGTCCAGAGACTAAAACCTGGCCCAAGGCCGCTAAGTAAGTCAACAGCAGAATAGGACCAGAACTCCAAGAATCCAAATCTCCCAACACTCCAAGTCGGGGGCCAGGCCAGCGACAGACAGATGGAGCACCCCTAGAACACAGATGGAGTGGGGAACTGTTACTATGCCTGTGCCCCTACCCCACAAAATATATACCCAGCAGAGTAGCACTTCACGGGTAAGGAAATGGCAGGTTCATGCACACTGTGTATGCACATCTATAAATGTGGGAGCTGTGGATGGATGCCCACGCTACTGGGGATGGTAGGTGCAGCTGGTATATGTGCTCTCAGCAATGGGTGGAGTTCCATTCCTGCATCCAAAGCAGACAAGCAGGCTAGACACAAGTTTGAGCCAACAGAATGACTTTTTACCTGGATAACTGTAAAATGTTGAGAAGAGACTGATGGGGCCTCAGCACCAGGCAGGGTATGTTAAGGGGGTCAAAGCTCTTGGAGAAGGGGATGACTTAATTTTGGCCTCCAAAGTCCTGAATAGGATAGGTGGGCAGTCATGGGCCTCACTCTCCCTGGGGCTGACTGAGCAAAAGTGTTAGGGGAGGTACCACAATAGGAAAGACAGAGGCCAAGATCAAAAAGGCCTTCCCATCAATGCAGAGGGAGGACAAGACAGTGAACGGCTCCTAGAAGCTGGCATTGGACTTCCTGGCTAGTCTTGCCGGAAGGAGGAATCCTCGATCCTTGGGCCCAGTGACCCTCCTGGAGTCTCCCTCCCCCAGGTCTGGCTAGAAAGACCATCACTGTCTTCAGCATCACAGCAGCAATGGGTGACTCACCCCTTGGCAATGGGCCCAGATTCCTTATAGATGTTGAAATTCTCTGCCCCATCCCCCCAGGGGACCTGGTGAGGGAGAGGAGAAGCTCACGCACACTCATGAAGAAACACGTATGAGCACACACACATGCAGCGCACACAACCGGCAGGCGGTCACACTCACCCCCAGTGCACAACCTCTCTTGCTTCAGCACCTTGGTTTTCCTGCCTCCTTTAGCCGGATTTAGGGTCTGGGAGCTCTGTTCCTGCTTGGCTAGGCCGCCGGGCTACCGAACCCAGAGGGCACCCAGCAGGGCTGGGCAAGTTGCCCGGTTAACTTCCCCTGACATTGGGCCCTAGAAAGCTGCACCCTCTGTCGCATCCAGAGTCTGGGCCTCAGGGCGGGCCCTTTATTGGAGCTCCCCAGGCCCAGCCATGGAGAAGGAAGAGCACGTGAGCTAGAGGATGGACTCTCCACCGTGCAAAGGATCAGAGGGACTCAGGCTGCTCGGGGGATGCAGCTTACTTCTGCAAGGAGAGACCACTGCTTGCTCCCCTCACCGCCGTGGCCCTACCAGCAATGTGAGCATAAAAAGGGTTTGTGTGCCGGGGAAGAGGGTAACACAGAGACATAGGAATTCGTGCAAATGTACAGAGCGACTCTGAAATGCAAACACAGAAATGCTCAGAGACGTAAACACATGCAGAAGCCCACACACCCCCTCTAGCTCACCTCACACAGACACCAGTATGCAGACATCTCAGGGCACCCTGAGTCCAGGCCCTAGATTCTCCTCTAAATGCCCACATGACTGTACATACATGCCCACATGTGCAAGGACCCCAGGATACCAGGGAGCCAGCTGCAGGTCTGTGGTACTCTGATCCTCCTGTGTCATCTCACCTGCATTTGCCCCATGGCTGAAGGTAGCCCAGAGACCGAGCAGCCACAGGCCAGGAGCCCAAGATACCCACATCCTGATCCAAAGAGGTCAGCTACAGCCACAGCACCTGAAAACCACAGAGACCAGGAAGGTGGATTCCTGAATTCACATAGCACACCCCTACCCCCATACATGAGCCAGTAGCAGCCAGCCCTTAGGGCCCAGGCATTGGTATTAGGGTGGCAAGAAGCCTGGTCAGGCGTCAGTCGCTCTCAGGGGCCCAACCACAGGCTTTGGGTTAGGATTTGGGCAGGGGTGATATTCAAAATATTTAACCACCGGTATGGCATGGACACCACCAGGCAAAGCAGAATGCTGGCAAGAGCACTGAAGCAGGATCCAGGCAGCATCTGGCTGTGCCAGTGGATAGTTGCTGAATAGGGAAGAGGTCTAGAAGGTCCTAGAAGGCCAGGGGAATTGGGATAGTAAAGGGGCTTCAGGCAGAGGCTATTCATCAAGACACAGAATGTCTTCTGTGGGTTTTGCATTATGCTGTATATATGAGTATGAGCCTGGTACCCAGCTAGCTGCACCCAGCTCAGCCCCAACATGGTCAGGGGCTGACAGCTGAGCTGGGTCTCCTAGCAGGTATCACAGGGCTGTGAATGGGTCAAGGAAGTTTCCCCCACAGGTACTGTGGGCAGGAGAGCAAGTCACCAGGGCTCAAGACCTCGTTGTCAAGCCCCCTAGTGATGGATGCTCATCTTTAAGTTTTATTAAACCCTGATGGATGGCCTCAGATAAATCGATGCAGGCTCAGCAAGCAGCCAGCAGGGCCATATATCATCTGGTCTCCCCCAGGACAGGCAGCTCATACACACTAATACGGAGCCATGCATGTGTCAGTAGAACATAATCAGATGCAGATATGCATACATACAGACACATACGTGGTACCAGCATGCATACAAACCTATCTGCACACAGGCATGCTTACAGAAACATCAGCTTACACACAGACACACATGTACACAGCCAGCCTATGACACCCCTCCAAGCAGGCCTTCCTGGTGGGAAGTTCTTTAAGCAAGTCTGACCTCATTCCTTCCAACTCTAACAGAATCCTATCCCCACCCCCCTCAGTCACGGATAGGGAATGAGACTGGAAAGAACCCCTCACCCCAATATATTTAGAGATATTGGACTCCAGCCCCTTTCTCCTTGGGACAGAACTGTGCCCCACCCAATTCACCTCCTAGCGGCGCACACATCCCACCTCTCACCCTACCCTGGCCTTTCCCTCCTGCCCGCCAATGAAAGGGCTGCCAACTGTGGGCAGCATGTGGGTATATGTGGAGGCGTGAACATGGATGTACTCATGTCTCCTTCCAGCTCCAATCTCTGGCTCCACTCCCCAGTCCCCAGCCAGAGTAGAGAGTAGAGAGAGAAGATTCCAAGGAGATGTCCCGCCCCAACAAAGAGTCATAGATTTGGAGGCAGGAAAAGTCAGAACCAGGATGGAGTTTAGAACTTATCCTGCTGCAGAGAAAGTGACTGCGACTCAGAGAGGGGATGCCACTTTCCCCAGGTCACACAGCAAGTCCAAGGGCAGAAAGGGCCCATCAGTCCTGAACCCTGAGGCGGCCAGTACATCTCCACTTACCAGTAGTCTGGGATCCCCTCAACTCACTGAGCAATCCAGGAAGCCACCAGCAGCCATCCAGGAGAAGCAGGACCAAGGTTCCTCAGGCTCTCAGGGTGTCCTCCATCTCTCCCTGCTGGCCACTGGTCCCCAGCTTCCTGGCTCTCCAACTCTCCCGGCTGAGTGCTGCCCGGCGCACGCCTGCCGGGACTGCGGGCCACTCCGGGTGGGGGAAGAGGGGCGGTTCCAGGGGGGCTGAGGGCCTGCCAGAGCGGCTAATGCAACACAGCTGGACCAGCCGCCAGGCAGAGGAGGAGGAGGGCCCGACACAGCTGGACCAGCCGCCAGGCAGGGGAGGAGGAGGGCCGGGAGGGGGCTCTGGCGGCAGAGGCGGCCGACTACGGGGCATACAGCCCCGCCTCGCCCCTGGCCCAGCTCCCAGGCCCGCCCCTTCCACTTCCCCGCCAGGTGAGCGAACTGGAGCTGGGCGGGACCCTGCGTGCCCGGAGCTGCCCTGGGAGGGGGTTTCTGCGGGCCCTTTAAGAGGCAGGCCTGGAGTTTGAAGTGCCCCCCCTCCACTTCCCTGGCTGGGTCCCCAGAAGTCTGTGGGGGAGGAGGAATAGAGACCCTCTCCCAAGCTCCGTGGCACCCATGACGTGGCTGATGCCCAAGCCTCAGTGGTCGGCATTTTCCAGTTTTCCAGTTCCTAGGCCTGGCATTCCCAGTCTGTCTGCGCTGGAGGTGGAAGTAATGGGAACGGGTGAGTGGGTGTGGAGAGCTGCTAAATTAACCCCAGATAAATAGGACCCAGGGAGCCCTCTTATTTCTCCTCCTTACTCCATGGGGTTAGATAGCCTCAAATCCCAGGCCTCTGCTCTAGCTTTGTGGCCTTGAATTTACTATTTAACCATAGCTCCATTTTCTCATCTGTAAGATGGGATCACGATAGGATACGCATGCCGCATGCCTCGGAGACCTGTGTTGTGAGTAGGAAATGACTTAAAGTCTGTAAAAGTGCTTAGCACTGGCCTGGCACTCAGGAGGAGCTCAGTAAGCATTTGCTGCTATTATCATCATGAATGTGATCCGTGACTGGGGCTGGCTTTCAAGCCTTTATCCCAGTGATGGAGAGGGGAATGTTTTATATTCAGGGTCCAAGGAAGCAAAAGGAATTGAGGTCGTATGGAAGATTGGAGTTCTGAGGAAGAACAAGCAGCTTAATGTTTCCAGTTCTGTCCAGAAGCAGGGGGGTTAATCAAGGCGACCCTCAACCCAGGGTCTCTCCCTGGAGGCCACAAACAAATTTCTTGCCACCAAGGCCGAGGATCCACAGAGAAAGAGGCCCTCGAGATGTAAGAGTTAAAGGGGAGCAACTGAAGGACCTTGAGGTTGAAGCCACATGTAGTATCCCTGCGGCCTTGTCTAACCCCGGCATGGGGGCATGGAAGCAGGGCCACCTGGGATTTCCCGCCTCCAGCCCCAGAGCTGCTGAGTCAGTGGAAACCCCAACCATGCCACGGAGGCGCCCCACTGTGGTCCCTGTGAGGAGCCCGGGCCCAGATGTGGTGGTGGCAGCGGGGGTGGCGAGGCCTGGGAAGCGCTGAGCTCAGCAGGCAGGAAGTGGAGGGGTGGGGCTTTCTGAGAGCTCTGGTCTGGAGAGGGGGCAGCACGCCTGGCCTGCCCATAGGGTACTGCCTCAATGGTGGGAAAAATAGGAAACACATATAGGTCAGGCCTGTTCTAAGAACTTCACATATGCTAACTAAACTCCTTTCCTCTTTACAGCAACCCTAAGGGATGAGATTCTATTCTTATTCCCATCTTACAGATGGGGAAACCTGGAACATATGAACGACACAGCTTGCCTAGGATCACACAGCCAGTCAGTGGCAGAGCAGGGATCACATCCAGCTGGCCTGGGCTCCCAGCACATGCTCCTAACCACTGTGCCATCCTGGCAACTCATACCCTTCCCCAGGCAAGGGGGGATGTCAGGGATGGAGGAACCTGAGAATGAGGGTGTCCAGATGCCTTCCCACAGCACCTAAGGGTGTTCACAGAACAGCCAACCCTGGATACACTATTATAAACACAGTCTAGAAATGTGCGCACAGCCCTTCCTCCTCTGCCATTTATGTGCACACATCCAGAAACAGGAGTCAGGTATGTTCTGTCACGACACTTGGTAGGCAGACAGCACTTGCATATGCACTCATGTTCACACAGAAACACACTGACCCTAGAAACATGTACACACAGACGGTCCACACATGATTCACCTCCACATAAACAAGTACCTGAAGAAACAAGTACATGTATGATCGCAGATGACCCCATAGAAAGAAATCCCTGGACATATCCAAACACAAACTTGTGCATAATCTTCAGAATGCATGCATATAGCATTGCATGTATTTGAACATGCACAAACAGACACACGCAGGTACAGACTTGAACCCACAGGCACACACAGAAACAGTCATGTACCCACAGGCATAATTACTCCTATGCAAGCAGAGAAGCCTACAGACCTGTGGCACATACATGTGTGCACACAGATGCGGGCAGCCACACAGACTTGGTTCCCAGAGAAATACCCACTCAGACATGAACACACTGACACACGTACACATCTACAACATGCAGCTATGCACACGCATGCAGCCCCAGAAAGCCCTGCATGCCAGCAAGCTGGGTATCCCGTGGGGCTGGGCTCAGTGCCC
Organism: Arctocebus calabarensis; assembly: GCA_963573935.1. Taxonomy (NCBI): domain Eukaryota; kingdom Metazoa; phylum Chordata; class Mammalia; order Primates; family Lorisidae; genus Arctocebus; species Arctocebus calabarensis. The sequence goes on from CAUYON010120984.1 coordinate 35,115, forward strand.
TCACCCCAGATGGCATCACCACGAGGTAATCAATGCTGCTAATCGCCACCAGCTGCCCTGGAGCCTGCCTGCCGCTGTCGGGTGGGGCTCACATGGCTGCCTTGAGGAGGATGCCCAGATGTTGTCTGTGCCCAAGGGCCCCCCTCTACCCCAGCTGAACACTGGGGAATCCCCATTTGGCAAGGGTGGCCCCTGGGGTTAGACCTGTTCTGAGACCAGGCCCAGAAGCCCTTGGGCATCCAAGAAGAGGTGGTCTGAATGTATTAGGGTTGCCTACTAGACCAGAATCCCCACATGCACATGTACACACAGGTGCATGCACACACACATGGACATGATTGATTGCTCTTCACAGATCTGCTCCTCCCTGTCATCCTTATCCCGGTAAATACTTCTATAATTCATTCAGACTCTCAGCCAAAAACCTAAGCTTGGCTGGTTCCTTTCCTCCACCACCCCCATCTCATCTTGTCAACTCTACCCCCCCAAACAAAGCCCACATCCATTCACTTCTCTCCACCTGCACTGCCACCACCCTCATCCAAGCCACCATCATCCTCTGCCTGAACTGTTCCAAGAGCTTCCTCAGCTGATCTGCCTGCTGGCTAGGGGTCCACTACGCTCACTTCCCACCTGACTGCCAGTAAGACCTTTTTGTACCTGTATTGGTTGGTTTCACTCTCTTGCTTCAATCTTCCAGTTCTCTTTAAAACCCTACATCTTGACCAGGCACAGTGACTCACATCTGGTGGATTGCTTGAGCTCAGGAGTTCGAGACCAGCCTGAGCAAGAGTGAGACCCCATTCCTACTAAAAATAGAAAAAACTAGCTGGGCAATGTGGTGGGTGCCTGTACTCCCAGCTAATTGGGAGTCTGAGGCAAAAGAATCCCTTGAGCCCAATAGTCTGAAGTTGCTGTGAGCTATAATGATGCCATGGCACTCTAGCCAGGAGGACAGAGTAAGACTCTGTCTCAAAAAAACTTTTTTCTAAAATTGATCCTGATTGCCCCAGCAGTCTCAAAGGGTTGCCATGGCACTCTTTGCAGGGTGACAAAGTGAAACTCTGTCTAAAAAGCAAAAAAACAAAAAACAAATCTTTCTTTTGGCCTTCCAGCCTCCGCCTTTCTGTCCAGCCACCTTACCCCCAAAGCTGTGGCTCCCTCACTTCCTCTTCCAGCCCTGAATGCACAAAGTTGATTTTCTCTTGAGGTTTGTGCACCAACTCTTCTCTCTGCTGGGAAGGATTTGTCCCTAGTCTTTGCCAGGCTGGCTCTCCGATATCCAGGTCTCACCTCCTAAGTCAGCTCCTTGGAGTGGCCTTCCCTGACCACCACATTGGAGGAGTCCCTAGTCAACCACTCGACCCATTTTAAATCTCTACGTAGCTTTGGTATTTGTTTGTTGTCTTTCTCCACTAGTAAATGTGGAGGCTCCATGAGTGACCCTGTCCATTCTACTGTTACCACTGCCCAACATCTGAGCCTGGCACCCCCCAGCTGCCCACTAGCAATGGGTGGATATGAGCACACAGGCCATATCCAAGCTCTCAGACACAGGCATGCACCAACAGGACGTTTGATATAACACATACATGAATGTTCACGTGTGCAGACACACCGTGCACACACGCCTGCTGCTTCTAGGTTGTAAGGGAGAAACTGAGACCAGAGGACCAGGGTTTCTGTCTGTCTACTTCGCTTTTTCTGGGTGTCTCTGTCCTATATCTGTATGACTCCCAGCTGTCACTCATCCTTTTTTCTGCATCTATGAAAACCTCTCTGGTTCTCTTTCCTCCTTCTCCGTGTCTCTGTTCATCCCTTTCTCTAGTTCTCTGTCACGTGTATCTCTGTTCCTAACTTTCCTGGTTCCCTCGATTTTTGGAACTATGTGTCTAACTCTGCATCTCTCTTTGTGACTCTGGTCTCATCTTGGTCTTTTTTTCACACTTTCTGCATCTCTGAGTCACTGTATCCCAGTGTTTTTCAACCTTTTTGATCTCATTGCACACTTGAACCTATAGTTAAACTTCCATGGCATGCTTCAATTACGTTGGTCCAAAAACAAACAAACAAAAAGAGTAAAACAAAGAATATACTTACTGTGCTTTGAAGTTCTTTTGAAAATAATTGAATTAATGATCTTTAAAAATTTTCCTGGCACACCTAAGATCTTCTCACAGCACACTGGTGTCCTGTGGCACACTGGTTGAAAATCCCTGCTGTATCCCGTCTCTCTTTATCTCTGACCTCACAACAGTATCTCTCCATGTGTGTGTCTATCTCTCCTTACCCTGTCTCTGCCCCCAGCTTTATCTGCATCTCCATCTGCTCATGTCTCTCTGTTTCTGGGTCTGGTCTCCATCTCTCTGACTCTGTATCTCTTCCTCTCTCTCTTTCACTCCCCCTTCCTCCCTCTAAACCAGCCCTGCCACCTCGTCTCCAGGGCTGTCTGCATCCCTGTGGCAGGGAGACCCATCTTTTACCTCTGGCTGGCAGCTTTATGGTCCTAGTGGGAGGGCCAATGCTCCTCTCTGCTAATGCCACCCCTCTCCCACAGGGCCATGGCAAGCTCCTCATGGACAGTCTGGGCCCTGGCAACTTTGACCAACCACTCAGGCCCACTCAGGAACTCATACTTCAAGCAGCTTAGGTTACCAGGCACCTGCTTGGTATGACACCCTGGGGCTTCTGGAGGGACAAGCCCAGACCCCAATGGGCACTGCTATGAATGTGGCAATGGCCAAGGCAAGTGGACCTTGGGGGTAGAAGGCACTCCAATTATCCTAGGCCCTAGCTCAGTTTCCCCTGGGAAGTTTCCTCTGCTCACCTGTTCTGAGGGACTCAGAGTGGTGGCAGGCACAAAGCCCTGAATTCGAGTCTCATCTCTACCCACTGTGGGACCTGGGCCCCACCCCCCACTGCACTATAAGGTAAACTTTGGGATCCCAGCTTAACCCACCCAGCCTGGTGTGTTAAAGCATCTAAAACTTGTGGCTGGGATATGGTGGCTCATACCTATAAGCCTAGCTCTCTGGGAGGCCCAGGCAGGAGGATCACTTGAGTCCAGGAGTGTATGGTTGTCGTGAACTATAATGACACCACTGCACTCTAGCCAGAGGGACAGACTGAGACTCTGTCTCAAAAAATTTACTGAGACTCTGTCTCAAAAATTTGGAGGGCAGTGCCTGTGGCTCAGTGAGTAGGGTGCTGTCCCAGTATACCGAGGGTGGTGGGTTTGAACCCAGCCCTGGCCAAACTGCAACAAAAAATAGCTGGGCATGGCTCGGCGCCTGTGGCTCAATGGGCTAAGGCGCCAGCCACGTACGCGTGAGCTGGCGGGTTCGAATCTAGCCTGGGCCCGGCAAACAACAATGTCGGCTGCAACCAAAATAAAAAAATGGCCAGGCGCTGTGGTGGGCACCTGTAGTCCCAGCTACTTGGGAGGCAGAGGCAAGAGACTCGCTTGAGCCCAGGAATTGGAGGTTGCTGTGAGCTGTGATGCCACCGCACTCTATCCAGGGTGACAGCTTGAGGCTCTGCCCTAAAAAACAAAATAAAATAAAATACTGATAAAAGAAACTAAAGAAGATACAAATAAATAGAAGGGTATCCTGTATTCATGAAAAGGAAGAATTAATACTGCTAAAATGTCCATGCTACACAAAGTGATCTACAGATTCAGTGCAATCTTTATCAACATTCCAATGACATTTTCTACAAAAAAAAAAACAGAAAAAAATCTTGAAATTCACATGGAGCCGCAAAATGGCCCAGACCAGACAAAGCAATCTTAAGCAAGAACAAACCTCCTGAATGCACCACATTACCTAATATAGAAAATTACTTCAAAGTCATAATCAAATCAGTATGGTACCAGCATAAAAGCAGACTATAGATCAGTGAAACAGAATAGAGAGCCCAGAAATGAAGCCACACATTATGGAAAGTCAATTTTAGGCAAAGTTGCCAAGAACACACAATGAAGAAGGATATTCTCTCATTAAATGGTGCAGGGAAAAGTGAATACCCAAGTACCGAATAACAAAATTAGATACGTACCTTAGACCATATGCAAAACTGTACTCAAAATAGGTTAAAAAGTTAAACATACAACCTGAAACTGTAAAACTACTAGGAGAAACAGTGGGGAAAGGTATTTGAAATTGGTCTGAGCAATGTTGTGGTTTTTTTGGATATGACTCCAATAACACAGAGAAAAACATAAAAAAAAAATGGACAAACAGGATTGCATCAAACTAAAGGCTTTTGCACAGCATGCAATAAACAGAGTGAAAAGACAACCAACCTAAGAACAAGAGAGAATATTTTCAAACCATACAATTATCAAAATGTTAATATCTAAAATAAGTTTCTCATACAACTCAACAGCAACAACAATAATAATAACCTGATTTAAAAACAAGCGAAGGGTGCAGAGAGAAGGGAACACTTACACACTGTTAGTGGGATTACAAACTAATACAGCCTTTTTGAAAGTAACTATGGGGAATCCTCAAAGAGCTAAAAGCAGACCTTCCATTTGATCCCACAATCCCATTACTAGGCATCTACCTAAAAGGAAAAAAAATATCTAGTACAAATGTCCTTATGGTAAAATGATTATTTTCTTCTCGGTAGGAATACCTAGTAATGGGATTGTGGAATGAAATGAAAGGTTTATTTTTAACTCTTTGAGGATTCTCCATACTTATTTTCAAAAATGCTGTATTAATTTGCAACCCCACCAACAGAATCAAGAATCCCGGGTCCCAGTGTTGTACTTTCTACAGAAGAGAAATGTATGGAGCCATGGGGAATATGGAGTCTGCATTTTAAACTAGCCCTCCAGGAGACTTTTTTCTGAACATTGTGGACTGGGAATCTGCTTTGTGCAAGGAAGGGACACTGGGAGGCTGGATGCCTAGAGCTTACTTGGTCTAGGCAGACTTCCCATTCCTACATAAAATGTCTTTTGTGAGTTATTCGCGATATTTGGAGTATTCTGTCTGTGTTTCACATTTTTTCTGTGACCCATTCTCACTTGCAAAGCCCCTATGAAGGCTTTGCTATTGAAATATTTCCGATCTTATTTATCTTACTGTATAAAATGATTGTCTCCAAAGTAGAGTGCACACATAGCTTAGTCTCCAATTCTCTGAGTGCTAGGAAGAAAATGTAAGAATTATCAATTTTCCCGGTAACTTATTTTGTGTGTGTGAATGAAATACATATAAAGAGCTTTAAAATGAACAAAAGTTTATCACAGGAAAATAATAAATTCCCGGCTTGGTGCCAGTAGCTCAAGCGGGTAAGGTGCCAGCCACATACACCAGAGCTGGTGGGTGGGAATCCAGCCCAGGTCCGCCAAACAACAATGACAACTACAACCAAAAAAATAGCCAGCTGCTGTGGTGGGCGCCCAGCTACTTGGGAGGCTAAGGCAAGAGAATCGCTTGAGCCCAGGAGTTGAAGGTTGCTGTGAGCTGTGATGCCACAGTACTCTACCTAGGGCAACAGCTTGAGGCTCTGTCTCAAAAAGAAAGAAAATGATAAATCCCAGTTATTTACACCCATTGCCACCCAGAAATCTTTATTTTTATAATTGCCAAAAGTGTGCCTCAGCGCCTGTAGTTCAGTGAGTAGGACGACAGCCACATATAATGGAGCTGGTGGGTTAGAATCCAGCCCAGGTCTGCCAAACAACAATGACAACTACAACGTAAAAATAGCCAGGCATTGTGGTAGGCACCTGCAGTCCCATCTACTTGGGAGGCTGAGACAAGAGACTCAATTAAGCCCAAGAGTTTGAGGTTGCTGTGAGCTGTGACACCACAGCACTGTACCCAGGTGACAGCTTGAGACTCTGTCTCAAAAAAAAAAAAAATTGCCAAAGGTGATTTGTGTCATGGATACCCAGATCTTAAGAAAATCCAGAGTGTTCTTTCTATGTTTTAAGGGCAGAAGTTGCCAAACTTTTTCTGTAAGGGTCCCGAGAGGTGACATTTTAAGCTTCACTAACCACACGCTTTCTATTGCAACCACTCTTCTCGCAGCCACAGACACCATGTAAATGAATGACTGTGGCTATGTGCCAATAACGCTGTAGGTAGGGACATAAAATGTGGATTTCATGCAGTTTTTATATATTATTAAATATTTTTATTGTTCTGATTCCTTGCAACAATTTTAAAGTGCAAAAAACATTCTCAGCTCCAAGACCTTACAAAATAAGTGTATCCCTGATTTGCCATCAAGTAGCAAATTGCTGACCCCTGATTTAGGCCACTCCACAACCATGGAATGAGAAGTGACCTCCATGGATGCACTGGAAAAAGGAAGCCCTAGAAATCAGAGTTAAGAAAGATCTGCGACTCAACATAAATCAACCACAAAACTCCAACTACAAACAAAGCAAACTCTGCAAAACTGGTCCTCCTTGCCTTCTACACACATTCTATCAGGGAAAATGACTTACACCTTCCTCTTATTCCCTGATAGTCATAAACCATTCTTTCAGAATTTTCATTGATGGTAATATTAATTTGATTTCACCCAAATAATAATACTAGGTGGAAAAGCACACAGAGTGATTCCTTCCAAGTTTTCTTTTCAAGAAAAGGCTTTCAGCAGGATTTAAAATTGCCTTCCTAAATTATCCATACAAAATTTTAGTTGTCTAAGTAACCCAGAATTTGCTGCATCCAACAGTATACTTAACAGGTGAAATTCATCCACACAGGTAGATACCATCCCACTAAGGCAGGGTCTTAGACTCCAAATCGATCACTCATTCTTCTTGTCATTCATTTGATAATATTTATGTGTGACAATATAGGACACAAGGATCAATAAGATTATATCATTATTTGAATCTGGTTGATAGAAAGTGGTCACTGAATGAGGATTCATAAACATGACAATTTCTACATCAGTTTTCAGGATTTCAGAAGGATTCCTTTGACCTAAACATTAGGATAATTCTTATCTCAGGGTTCAGGTTTCCACAAGGATGTTCTGGCATCTGTGATATATTCAAGCACCCAAATTAGCAACTAATTCAATTAAAGATTAGTTTCTAAATCCCCCAATTAAGCATTTTTTCTCTTTGATGTTTAGTATAAAAATACGTAGACCAGGCTGATACACATTGCATCACACTCTTTGCCATCATTGCTATTATTATTTTAGATTAATTTATGACTAACCAAATAAACTAACCAGTATATTTTAATATCTTTGAGTTATAAATGGGAGCATTTACAAGAATATAATTAGTTGAAACAATTTCAAAAATAAAATTTATATATTAAGAGCTCAAATTATGTATCTTTGATTTCATCATGAAAGACAATCAATGATTCCAAAATTTAATACAACTTAATGGTCCATCTGCAATAAAAACGAAGCAAGTAATCTTGTGCAATATTTGCAAACTTCAGTTAACACGGAAATAATCTCATGGCCTTGAAAATGAACTGTCTACAATACGTTAACAGCTCTGTCTGCCGCCTTTGCCTCTTAGGTGCCACATCACATGCAGGTAAACAGTTTTCCAAAAAGTCAATAAAACTATGATTTGCCCCATCCTTTGAGTGGTTCTTACTGATCTGATCAGTTACCCAACCTTGAAATTCCTTGGAAGGCACAGAAAAAGAAATGCAAATGTCAATAGCAGTCAAGAGAGCAGAGATGAGTAGAACTGTAGACAAGAAAAGAAGGCTTTGGTATTTCAACTCTATACTCAGTTTATCTGACAAGGATTTGAACTATTTCCAATTCACTCGGAATTCTTCCTTGAAATTTCAATCTCTCTCTCTCCCCACCCCCAATGTCTCTCTCCCCTTTTCTGTCCCTCTCATTTACTGTTCCACATCCACTCCATTCTGGATGCTTTGCAGAAAAGCCAGCCCCTTCAACACTTTCACATTCATTTCCTAAAGTTAGATTATTTCCTTAGAGGTTCGCTCTATTACATGCTTTTAACATGCTGTCTCAACTCAGAAGTAAAAAGAAAAATAAACAAAGCATCAAGAGCTTACATAAAAACTCTTCCAATTTACAAGAAAGCAACAGAATCATAACCACTTTTGCCTTAATCTCTGTCATGAACCTTCAAGGTCCCCCAGTCCCCTCCAGATATAAATATACTGGGGAGGTAAAAAGGACAATGGGGGATAAATAGCCTCTGAATGTAGGATTGCTTAGTGCTTCACAGAGTTTCTCTAACGTGCCGCTTCTTTTTGTTGCCCCTTATGATACAACTAGCGAACCTTTAAAGAGTCTGTCCATTCTAAGGTTGGTTCCTATATATTCCTTGGTGTCTATTCAAGACAAGCACTTCTTTCAAAGCAATGTGCTCATCAGTCTATGTAATGAAAAATTTCCTCAAGCACTCTACTTGGAATCAAAACATGTAAAATATTTCAAGTACACACAGATGCCATGGAACATGCCCTCATTGACTCTGCCTTGGCCCCAAGGAACACAGATTCTGAACCAAGAGATTCCGTTCACATTGAAATATTGATCAGAGTTCACCAAAAAGACTTGTACTGACATACCCAGAAAACATCCACCTCCATAGCCACTGTAAATACTTATCAAAATTTAAACAGAATATTCTTGTACTTGATAATCAGTTTTGGTTTTATATCACTAAATCAGAAAAGACATGTTGAGAGCAATATATTAGCAGCCAACCTATAACATCAACTTAAAGGTTATCATTGGACGTGCGAAAGTGTTTTCCTTAGTATTTTCTCTGAGGACCAGGAGTTACATGTAAGTTCTCAGCTATCCAGCTATTTGGGAGGCTGAGGCAGAAGAATCACTCAAGTTCAGAAGCTCAAGGCTGCAATGAGCTACGATCATACCACTAAACTCTAATCTGGGCAATGGAGTAAGACTCTGTCTCTAAAAAATATATATATATATATATACATATTTTCTAAATCACTTCAATAGTTTTATAAAAAGTTTTCTACCATGAGTATTTCCTAAAGGAATCTGTATGGCTCAGGGAGGGGCTAGATATTCTTGAGGCTGATGGCTTATTGATGCACCATTTTAGAGGACTAGAATATTTCTCACTGAACTACCTTCATACCTATCTTCTCTCCTGCTACCTCCTGTGTAGGAGGCTCTTTGTAGACCAGTGAACACTTTTTTTTTTCTTAGTCATGTGTGTTTGGCCCTTTTAAGAGAGCATATCCATTTCATTGAGAGCTCCACAATGATACAATGACACAAAGACACAATGAGGAAATCCCCTCACATAGAAAGGCAACGGCTCATAGCTATAATCCTAGCGCTTGGGGAGGCCAAAACGGGGGATTGCTTGAGCTCAGGAAGAAGTTCAAGACAAGCCTGAGCAAAGGTGAGACTTTGTCTCTACTAGAATAGAAAAAAATAACCAGGTGTCCAGGTGTTGTGGCAGATGTCTCTCATCCCAGGTCTTTATGGGACTGAGGCAAAGGGATCACTTGGACTCAGGAATTTGGGGTTACTGTGAGCATCATAATAACTCACACAGCCTGGCTCTGTTTGGGGTTGCTGTGAGCATCATCATAGCTCACATAGCCTGGGGCAACAGAGTACGACTCTGTCTCAAAAAAACAAAAGGCACCCCATGTCTGAAAGGGCAATTCTTATATTGGTCACAGGATGCTAGGATCCTAGGCAGCACACACACAATCCAAAGCACCTTTCTGTGCAGTGATGGTGGGCCCCAGCTGCCTGCTGGGAGCTCCACTGTGTTTCTGTGCATGGCAGAACCGCTCATGCAGCTATTAAAGGCCCTCTGCACTCCTCTTCTGCTGGTCCTGAGAGTTTCATTCTCTAATAGCTCTTCTCAAGTTGGGTTGACTCCCTGAACTCTAATGCAACTACAAACCATTAGTTGTCCAACTCCAGCACTCAGCAGGAGGGAGTCATAATCCAAAGTCAAGGGGGAGTAATTGGAGAGTGAATAGTATGGTTTTAAGTGGAGAGCCCTTAAGCAATAAATTTGGCCTTTCCTCAAAAGGCAGCATGCACACTTTTTATTTCAGCATACTGCAGGTACCAATGTTTCTTTTTGTTCTTCCTGATTTTTGAGCAAGTCAGACAGTTTGAGAACACAATACTTGATATTATGAAATAGATTTTGTCACTCGTGTCCCATGTAAAAGGAGTGGGAAGATCCACCATGGACATGTTTGAGATGCTGCCATAGAATCTTGAGCAGAATTTCTATCAGAATTGTGAAATCTGACAACCAAGAGCCTGGCTTATGACAAAATCAGGCTAAGTCATTCTAAGAATTAAAAATAGATGAAGGGAAAGAGAACTTTTCAGGATTATTTTTTCAAATATATAGGAAAGTGAACTAAAGTAGGAAAAAGAAGTTCTTCTAGGCAAGAACTATAACTTGTAAAGTACTACAATTTTGCATAGCTGATTGGTGGAATCCCAGCAATGCATAATGAGAATTTTATCTGTAAATTAGAAAACTCAGATTTCAGATTTTAATCATTTGAAGAAATGTTTTATAGAAAAGGAGATTAGAGATCTATAAGCCATTTCTTACCTATGTCACTTAAATACCCTATGTAGTATTAAGATAACAATTAAAAGCAGTTGTCAGATGTATAGTGCTCATTAAAGAACAGTTACTTTACCATCCTTCATATATTACCCCATTTTCTTTTCCACATTACTAAAATATATTTGAGGTCTCTTTATTCCACAGGTCATAAAAGCTTCTCTGTATGTTTCCTCATAGATTTTCTTGGGCTATGCTTGCTTATTCATAAATATCTAAATAAATTAAAGACAAAAGATCTCACTGTTAGCCTTGAACTATGTGTCACTTCCTTTGTGGGTGTATGAGAGTGGTGAGTGTGCTTTTCTATGTATGTGTTTATGTATATTGCTGTATTTACAATCAGAAAGTATTTTTTTAGCTTCACCTTTTGGGGAAACTGTATTCACATCGAGTAACACTAGAACTACTCTAAACAAGCACTCAAGTTCCTTCGGGTTCTATTTTAAAAGAGATTGTTTTGACAGCTCTAATTATGGCATACAGAAACGCCAGTCAGGTAGCTGAACTTGCATTTCAAAGACTAACCTTCAAGACTGAATTTATTAAATATTAAATAAGAGCATTAAGAATATCATACATTTTGTATAGAATATTTTGGTTCCAACATGATTTCCTCACCGGCATCATTGGTCAGTGCAGTCCCTTGCTACTATCTTACCTGAATTATTCATCAGGCAAGGCATATTAGAAACCAGCAAGTTAACTGGAAAAACCTCCCTGCAGGAAGGCCCTGTCGACACATATTCACTCCTTTTTCTGAATTATATCCCTATGATAATAAAGTGAAGTAGGTGAAGGGAAGAAAATTAATTTTCTGTATAAGAAATAGTTAACAAAGTTTTTATTCACTTATGACAGAGATTCACCACATGTTGAGAGCAACATCCTGGGCTCAAAGAAAATATCAGATTTCAATTCCCCAATCAAAAAGGAAGTGGATGTGAGATGGTTTCTAAAGTGATAAATTAGCCAGTTAATGACTAGATCACAAGGACTGAGATGAACATTTTAATCTAGGAAGTATACACAAAATATTACTGTTGTTGTATCCTTCTTTCGAAAGACCTAGATAGGATTAAAGGATTTACTAAAGACTACTGATGTCCACCACTGTGATTAAAAGTAAAGTAACAGATCATTTGCCTGGGATTGACATTCTGGTTTTCTTCTAATAGACATTTATAACTACAAAAAAGGGTATTAACTTGATGGTCAGACTGTACAAGTTAGCTTTTTCCTTTTAAGAACAGGAGTTATAATGGCCCTGACAGCAGTTATATTTATAGCTGTAGGTTTCAGAGGCCTGGAGGACTGTCTTCCTGTGGTCTGTTGGCTGCTCTGGAATCTCAGCAGAGAATGGCTGTTTCATTTGGAAGAAACAACCCACAGCTCTCTCTCTCATTGGAAGAGCCTCAGGAATGCTGTAATTAATGACTTCTGACTCTCAGAGACAAGGATAGCCAAGTATGGGGAAGCACACTTGCCCAGAATTATTTTATTTTTGCCATCTTATTCTTGTTGTGCTATAAATCATATTCATACTTCAGAACACAATAAATGAAATTCTAACCAAAAAAAAAGGACAGGCGTTATTTCAGTAACAAGACTCTGTGAGAATATACACTAACATTATCAATTTTTCCTATTTAAAATACAAATTATTAAAAAAAATCCAAACAGCTAGGGTATTTTTATGCATGTCATTGTAAAAAGAACCATTCCCATGACCCTGACTGGCATTCTGAAAAGGAAATTTGAGTTAGAAAGATACTGATCATGTTGTATGCATCTTTCCTTTCAAATAATTATAAGACACAAGTAGCAGAAACAGGACATCCTCCAACCATTCAAAATAAATGCGAGTCCTACTGTACTTTTAGAGTCACTAATAAATCTTCAAGAATGAAACTCAAGGAATTTTCCTTTTTCAAGATTTCTTTTCATGGTTCCCAACAGATGGACTAGAGAAAAATTCATCTCATGAGATGCAGAAAGGGAGGCCATTTGTTTTATTATTCAAGACAGTCTTTTCTGTATCGTTCTCTTGGGTGCAAAAAGGGACATTTATACAACAGAGGCAAAGTTCTTCCAGATAATATTACCTTTGCAGGATTAAACACCATTTGTTTATTTCTACTTCATGCTAAAACAAGTAACCCTATTCTGTGCTAAACATATATGATACCAAGATACTTATGGGCAATGCCTGTGGCTCAAAGGAGTAGGGCACTGGCCCCACATGCTGGAGGTGGCATATGGGTGGCAGGTTCAAACCCAGCACCGGCCAAAAACTGAAAAAAAAAAGATACTTAAACATCAAGAACTAAAAGATTTTTTAGAGACTATTTCATTCCTTACTTATTCATTAATTCAAAAACTCATTGTGTACTAAGCATTATGCTAGACTATCATGGAGACAAGCAAAACTTTGGCAGAATCTATATTGCAGGCAAGAAGATGGACATTTATTAAACAGTTATCCAGATAAATTTTAAAACTATACCTGAAAAATATTATTTAAAAGAAAAACATAGCAATATGTGAGTATATCTAACAGGGCTACTTGACCTGATGAAGTTAGTCAGGAAGTTTCTGCTGATAAAGTTATTACTAGGCTGGACAAGTGGCTCCTGCCTGTAATCCCAATACTTGGGGAAGCTTGCTTCAGGTCAGAAGTATAAGACCAGCTGGGGCAACAAGCAAGACCCATGCCTCTACCAAAAAAATAAATACACACACATACACACACACACAAACACACATACATACATACATACATACATACATACATATAATCTACACATAGTGGCATATGTCTATAGTTCTAGCTACTCAGGGGGCTGAGGTAGGAGGATTGCTTGAGCCCAATCTGGGTGACAGAATGAGACCCTGTCTCCAAAATTAAAAAAAAAATAAAAAACTTGTTAATAAACCAACCACCTGAGAGATGTTAGGAGTTATCTAGGCCATGAAAAAAGCAAAAGCAGGCAGCACTTGTGGCTCAGTGGGTAGGGCACAGCCCCACATACTGAAGGTAGCGGGTTCGAACCCAGCTCCAGCCAAACTGCAACAAAAAATAGCCGGACGTTGTGGCAGGTGCCAGTAGTCCCAGCTGCTCAGGATGCTGATGCGAAAGAATTGCTTAAGCCCAAGAGTTTGAGGTTGCTGTAAGCGTAACCAAGGGTGATAAAGTAAGACTTTATCTCTAAAAACAAACAAACAAAAAAAAAAAGGCAAAGCTGCCTTTGTGGACAGAGGGACACACACACACCTGTGAAAGGTTTTGTAGTGGGAAGGGACCCAGCAAATATGAGTACCTTTCTCTATATATCTGGGAGAAAAGGGTAGCAAAGAAGAGAGTGTATAGAGAGGATTTTAGTACATATGCTAAGTACAGTGAGAAGTCATAGGCAGGGGTGTCCAACCTGTGGCCCATGGGCCACATGCTGATTTTGTGAAGCCTTTTTGTTTGTTTGTTTAACTGTGGTGGAGTTTACTTTCTAATGTTTGAAATTCAGCTAACTTCATAACTTACATTTACCAACAGAATATGGTACGAATTATGCTGTGTAAATTCTAGGACCTAAGATACCAAGAAGCCGGGAAACTTTCACTCTCATAGGGCCTGAGCCACCAAAGCAAATAGTCTGGCCATCCTGCTGGACATGCCACAAGGAAAGAGGCCCAGAGATCCTGTTTCAGCCCTTCCATTTGAGGCAAAAAACACGCAAATGAAGTCATCTTGAATCGTGTAAGCCTAGTCAAGCTCTAGATAACTGCAGCTGCACAGCAATCCCAAGACTCCCAGAGGAACTGCATATCTGAGAGCAGTCCAGCCAAGCTCAATACAGCCATCAAAAATACCAGCAAATAAATGGTGGTTTCATGAAACACTATTTCAGGTGGTTTGTTTTAAAGAAGTAGAGAACTAAGTGTGAAGATACCTGTGGCCCATGTGAATAACCAAAAAGCAACTTCATTTGAGAAGGGTCTTACCAATCAGATGGACAAGATGACACAATCTGTGGGTATCAGTCTTTTCCCCTAGCCTCCCCTGCCCTTACCCAATTGGCTCATGAACAAAGTGCCCATAGGGACAATGCTGGAAATTATACCTGGCCTCAGCAATATGGACTTCCATTTGCCAAGGCTGATCAGCCTACAAATACTGCTGAGGGCCCAAAATGCCAATAGCAGAGACCAACACTGAGTCCAACACAATTTCACGGTTGGATCAGCCAGTCATTTAGTGCCCGCTTGATTACATTAGACTACTTCCATCATGGGAAGCTCAGTGCTTCATTCTCGGTGGAATAGACATAGATTTTTCTTCTCTGCCTTCTCTGTTTGTAGTGTTTCTGCCAAAACCACCAGCTGTGGACTTTCACAAATCCATATTCACTGCCATGATATTCCACATAGCATTATTTCTGGCAAGGAATTTATTTTATAGAAAATAAAGCCTGGCAGTGGGCCCTTGCTTATGGAACTCACTGGTATTTCCACATTTCCCATCATCCTGAAGCAGATGGCCTGACAAAATCATAGAATGACCACTTGAAAACTCAGTTATGAGACAATATGCGATAACTGTGTAGCTGATGATGACGTCCTCCAGGACGTGGTACATGCTCTGAATCAGCAACCAATACATGGTACCATTTCTCTAGCAGTCAGGATCCATGGCTTTAGGAATCAAGGGGTAGAAATGGAAATAACTCTTTAACCCAGAGGTTCTCAACCTGTGGGTCACGACCCCTTTGTAACAAGGAAAATACATCCTGCATATCAGATACTTACATTACGATTCATAACAGTAGCAAAATTACAGTTATGAAGTAGCAATGAAAATAATTTTATGGCTGGGGGTCACCACAACATGAGGAACTGTATTAAAGGATCACGGTATTAGGAGGCATTAGGAAGGTTGAGAACCACTGTTTTTACCCTAATGATCAATTAGCAAATGTTGTATTTCCCATCCCTGCAATTCTACGATCAGCTGGTTTAGACATCTTAAAGTTTCTGATGAAAGAACGTTTACCAGCACACACAACAGGGGACTACCCATTAAACTGGAAGCAGAGACTTCCACCAAGCTATTTTGGTTTCTCATGCCAGAAAACCAACAGGCAAATAAGAAGAGGGTTATAGTATTGACTGAGGTGACTGATCCTGGTTTCACATGCAAGTAGGTTTTCAAATACAAAATGAAAATGAAGAGGAGAAGGAGTGTGTCTAGAATGAAGGAATTCTCTAGCGTATTTCTTAGTTCTCATGTGTCCTATTGTGATAAAAGTTAATGGAAGAGTGATATTATCAAGACATCAGAATAGAAGATTCCCTCTTTATCACCGCCCCTACAAAAATACAAGCAGAAACTATTCAAAGACATGAATACCATTCTGAGTTCACAAGAATTCAGGGGAAAAGCAAACAAACTCCCTGGGCCTGCAGAATGAAGGGAAACCATGGTCAGTAAGAGAAACAGTCATTTCATACTGTGCCACACTCTCTCACAAACTGCCACAACTAACATACTCACAAAGAATTCACTGGCAGGGGTCCTCAAACCACGGCCCGTGGGCCACATGCAGTGGTGTATATTGTATTTGTTCCCATTTTATTTTGTACTTCAAAATAAGATATGTGCAGTGTACAGAGGAATTTGTTCATAGTTTGTTTTTTTAAACTATAGTCCGGCCCTCCAACGGTCTGAGGAACAGTGATTTGGCACCCTATTTAAAAATTTTGAGGACACCTGCAAGACAAATAATTTCTGAGTTAAAAGAAGGGAACTGGAAGTAGACATTCAATCACCCCAGTAGGTTGGGAATTTTTGTGAGGTCACTCCAGTCCCATCCAATGGGAACCATTAAGAGAGTCAAGAGGACTGCGGTGAATTGGGGGACAAAGAGTAAGACATATATCACAGCAAGTGGCATGTGGATCTTGGTGGCTACTCTGAGTGCCAATCATGATGCCAGGTTGAAGAGACTGGCCTCAGTGCTGAAAAGGCACATTTTGTGTAAAGGCCTAAATTGTTGACTGAATTCTTCACAGTGCCTGAATGCTGTGTGGACCCTTCTCCTGACCTGGAAACAAATAAATGGTTGGCATTAAGTTCTGGTGTCCATTTAAGTATTCTACAGACTGAGAAACAAAAGGACAGCAATATCATTCTCAGGCAAAGTTTAACATCTGGTGGTTTCTATAAGTCTTCCTCAGACCAGGAGATAACAGCAGGACAACAATTTGCTGCCAGAGCCATGTTTCAATTCTGGTATTCACTATAAGTCTTCCTGAGACCAGGAAACAATAGTGCAGCAAACTAGTTCCAGTACAGTGTTTTAGTTCCAGTGCTCAATCTATGACCTACTCATAATGAAAGAAAAACAACAGGCTAGCATTTAAGTTTTGATAGTAAGTAATAAAAGGTCTAACACCTCCAAAGAACACCTGTAAAAACTAAAAGAGGTTGCTGTTTCCTCAAATGCACAGATATTAATGTAAAAACACAAGGATTATGAAAGCTCAGGGAAATATCATACCATTAAAAAAGGGGGGGAACACCCCAAAAATGGACTCAGAAAAAGTGAAGATCAATGAAACAAATCTTCTTAAAGATCTACAATCCTCTTAAAGAAGTTCAGGAAATCATAGAAAAATATAGGTAGAAAACTAAATAAAATTTAAAAACTAATCAAGCAACAAAATGAGATACTTGACAAAGAAACAGAAACAATTAAAAAATAAAAATTCTAACCATGAAAAATATAACTAAAATGAAAAGTTTAATAGCAGACTTTACCAAAGGAAAAAATTAGCAAGCTTAATGAGAGAAATAAGAATACTCTACTACTGTATTTTAAGTATGTAAACCACTTATACCTTAAGTATGAAGACTAAAAGACAATACTATTAACACATTGCTGACCAGTCTTGAGTTACCTGGTAACACAGATAGTTCCTGCATAAAATTGTTAATACTACCAATGTATTAACACAGTAGTTGTTCTCTGATTCATTTCTCCAAGTATAAATTCTGTTATTTGAAATTCAGCCTATTTTATTCTTTCTCCCCTCCTCATCTCTCAGTTGCTTACAATATAGAATCACTTAGCATTTCTGATATCTTAACATTGTTGACTGACAATTTTATGCACAAAAATACTCATGACTGGAAAGCAATGTGTCAAAATAACAACTACATCACCTGGTTAAGAGACAGGCAATGAAGAGACTAAAAGCCTAAAGGGGGAGACAGGGAAAGACCAGGAGTGAAACAGAGAGAGCTTTTCTCTCCCCACTTGAGTTCTCTCTCTCTACCAGGAGCTTTAGTGTTTTCTGTACTCTTTTCTGTAAATAAATTCTGTCTTATCACTGGAAAAAAAGAAAATGCCATGAAGGCTATGTTAAACAGTTTGATGAAAACATTTCAGATTGTATATGAAACCAGCACATTGTATCCCTTGATTGCACTAATGTATGCAGCTGTGATTTAATAAAAATAAATAAATAAGAGAAAGGCAATATAAAAAGATGTAAATTGAAACATCAAAAAACATGTGGGGGAATAGTGTTAAAGTATACTTTTCTTTGCCATCAAAGTTATTATCAGTTTAAAATAAACTGTTATGGAGGGTGGAGCAAGGTGGCGGACGAGTAACAGCTTCCTTGTGGCTGGGCACAGTGAGACTGGGGAGAGAGGACTTCAGGCATCTCTGCCAGGCAGGATCTTCCCAGAAACTTCCCTTTTGGGACACAGGGAGACAGCGGGAGGCTTCTGGACACCCTGAGGAAGGATAAAGCGGTGGAGATTGGGCAAGTGGTTGCATCTGTTCGTTGGGTCTGATCCTGTCGGCGGCTGTGGGTGGGGCAGCAGTGGGACTGCAGGCTGGAAGGGCCTTGCCTATGAGCCGTTTAGGTTTCTTTTGGACTTGGCACTTGCTTGAACTGCCTTGGGAGAACTTGGGCAGGAGTACAGGGGGTTTTGAGTGTTGTCTGGGGCCCCAGACTGGGCCACCAAGCCAGACGGAGCTGCCAATGTTTGGTGGAGGACTGTGTGGAGCCATTGTGGGAGAACTGCCCTGGCAAGCTCCACCCTCAGGGTCGCAGAACAGGCATTGGGCGGGAGCGAGTAATCTAATCTAGTGACTGAGCAGCCTAAAGGCAGGGACTAAGACGCCTTGCAGCCTTAGC
This sequence comes from Arctocebus calabarensis, assembly GCA_963573935.1. Lineage (NCBI taxonomy): Eukaryota > Metazoa > Chordata > Mammalia > Primates > Lorisidae > Arctocebus > Arctocebus calabarensis. The sequence continues at coordinate 53,902 of CAUYON010120984.1, forward strand.
CCTCCGGGGCATAAGGTGAGACCGGTTTTGGCACACTGGGTAAGTGGATAGCCACTCAAGGAGTGATCCCAGCCACAGCGCTTTCCTGGGAAAGCTTCGGCTTAGCCCAAGTTAGCAATTTAAAGTGTCTTCTATGCAGGCTGAGGAGGATTTAAACTCTCCACCCTGCAGGGTTTCAGAAATCATTAGAAACACAGGGTCACTCCCTACAAAGATCCAGTAACAACAGAGTGATTCTGCCAGGGTCTGATCTGGGAGAGACACCTCCCAACTCTCAGGAAGGTCATAGGCAATAGTGAAAAATAATCATGAGGCAGAATCAACAGAAAAACTCTGGCAATATGAATAACCAGAGTAGATCAA
>CAUYON010120986.1:0-14378 GCA_963573935.1 Arctocebus calabarensis
GAGAAAGGAACACTTTTACACTGCTGGTGGGACTGCAAACTAATACAGCCTTTTTGGAAGGAAGTATGGAGAAAGCTCAAAGAACTCAACCGAGACCTCCCGTTTGATCCTGCAATCCCATTGCTGGGCATCTATCCAGAAGAAAAACAAAACTTTTATTATAAGGACATTTGTACAAGTCTGTTTATCGCTGCCCAATTTACAATTGCTAAAGTGTGGAAATAGCCTAAATGTCCTTCATCCCTGGAGTGGATTGGTAAGCTATGGTATATGTACACAATGGAATATTACTCAGCCATCAAAAATAATGGAGACTTTGCTGCGTTTGTAGTAACTTGGATGGAGGTGGAACATATTATTATTTTTTTTTTTATTGAATCATAGCTGTGTACATTAGTTCAACCATGGGGTACAGTGTGCGGGCTTCACATACAATCTGAGATGTTTTCATCAACCTGATTAACATAACATTCATGAGATTTTCTCATTTACTATGTGAAAACATTTTTGATCTGTATTTAAAAGTTTTCTACTGACCCTTAAAATATGCACCACACATGTGATCTCACCCTTTGTCCTATCTCCCCCCACCCTCTCCTTCCCCTTCCCTCCCTCTCCCCTTTCCCCTTCTTCCTGTGCAATAAATGGGTTGTAGCCTTCACTTGAACGATAAAGAATTTGCCTCATATTAGGGGTGTATACATTGTTTACTTTTTCTTCCATTCTAGAGATACTTTGCTAAGGAGAACATGTTCCAGCTCCATCCATCGATCCACGAATGGATTAATAAACTGTGGTACATGTATACCATGGAATATTATGCAGCCTTAAAGAAATATGGTGACTTTTCCTTTTTCATATTTACATGGAACATATTATTCTTAGTGAAACATCACAGGAATGGAGAAGCATGAATCCTATGTATTCAACTTTGATTTGAGGACAATTAATGACAATCAATGACACAGTGGGGCATGGGGGAAGGAGAGAGCAGACAGAGAAGGAGGGAGGGGTGAGGGAAAGAAAACAAAAAAAAAGAAGAAAAGAAAATAGTGACTAACTTTCATATATATTGGGTTCAATTTTGACCAAAGTACAAATACATTTACTTAAACATTAATTTTTTAATTCAACTTGTCAATATGTTGTTTAGGATGTAAGTGAAACATGTTTGTAATTTCCCTTTACAACAATATATTTTCTTTAATTTCAATATCAGGTGTATCCAGATCAAGTAGAATGATATTGAAATATTTCTTTTTTATTGTTTATAAGATTTCTGGAATTGCTTTTTTGTAAAATCATTGTGGTCTATGGGTTTATGATAGTTTGAACTTGCTATTTAATTCATTGCTTAATTACTGTTTTCCTATGAATGATTACACTATGGTTAATATGTTAGCATAGCAGTATTCCCAGATAGTTTTTGTTTGTTGAGAGGGTGGGCTTTGGGAGGGCAGAGTTAATACTTTGCATGAAATATCTTATTTTATAACAGTGAAATTGCTTTCCCTTTTATGATTTTTTTTTGAGGTAAAATTTAAGTTTTTGTGTAAGTAGTAGTATTATACCTATCCTGAGTGTCTTGCTTGCACTGTATCACATTATACCTTTAATTCTTAATAAACTGTTCACTTGTTTAAAAAAAAAAGTACCTAATTTTCTTATCCATATTAATAGAAAACAGTTCAGTTCTGTCTCCATAAGGTCATCTACTACTATAAAAACAAAGTAATAGCATGATGAAAAAGACTTTCACTGATTCTAGAAGCATTTTTTCTGGATTTACTTTTCCCTTTACTCTTCATGTGCTGTTTGAGGTTGAGAAGTACAGGAGGGTGCAAAATTATCAGCTTTCATCTCAAAAAGAACAAGGCCTATTTATCTGGAATCTCTTTTTCTTCTGGAAGAGCTCAATCCCCTAGCTTCTGAGGAGCCCATTGCTTCAATTTCATTATTTGCAATTCAAATTTCTATGGTAAGACAACAAAGCAGGATATTATTCAGAAAGCAGGATAAATGAAAATGCTTCTGAGTTTTCATTTGTGGTATGAATACTGATCACAACTTGTCATGCCTCTTGCAGCAAATGCTGGCAATTTTCTACACATAGCATAAAAGGTAATACCTAGCTATTGCTCAGTATCTACCAAGCATGGACATGATTTCTTACCTTCTTTTTTTCTACTCTAAACCTTCAATAAGGTTATAGCCTTTAGATATTCAATAGATGACATTTTCAACATTTCTGTGGACCCAAATACACCCAAATAGTATTTTTTCAAGAGAAAGTATGACTATTTTATCTTTCATTAATTAATAATGTATTTTAATTGTTTTCTATAGATTCTAATAGCAACATGGCTTAGTTGGAAAAACAAAGTGTCAATGATTGAAGACCTATAGGCTATTCTAAACCACTAACCATTTATTATTGCAATTCTGTAATCTTTCCGGTTCCCTTGTTAGGATATGGGAATGTGACCCGATTATAAACAAGGATTATGAGATTTTGACTGAGAGAAAGCTAAAATGGACAAATGATCGAGGGCAGCATCTATTTTCCAATTCTATCTTCATAACACTTCTCCCCTTGAGGAAATATAACAATAACATCTATAAATTGAATGGAGCATGTCTTTGGGGTTGAGTTAGGTCTCAAAGCAGAATTTACCAAGTGCACATTCACTAATCTCAGCCTTGTTATTGTCTTTCCTTTGCACTTGTTTCAAAAGAAGCAAAGATTCACCTAACACTTTCCAATTTGTTCATGGTGTCTACATCAGAAACCAGAGTTCGCATCTAATTGGTTTATTTATTCTCAGAGCAACACACAGAAAAGGAATCTATTTTCATAGTACAAGGTATGTTTTTTTCTAACCTTACATTAAGGCAAAGTCCAACAGTCTTTAAACAAGCAAATGAAAAATCTGTTAATGACAACAAAGTACAATCTAGTGCCTTCTTCATGAATATTTTTCTCTGGAAAATGTAATTAACCTTCACTTAAAGTACTCACTAGATTAACAGATCCATTTTATTGCCTATGATTAACTTATCAAACTGACTAATCTCCATGTTATGATAAAATTATAAGTCTGTAAGAGTAAGAAAAACCAACGTGTTTTTTCCTACTCCCAACACAACACATTTCTCCTCTCATCACCAAAATATAGATGAGGATTTTCTTCCCACCAGAACCAATTCTTCAGTAGACACCAGCTAAGTGTCCTATAGTTTACTTCATGTCTGATACTACCTACCTAGAGATACTTTCAGATCCCACATGTTAAGGGTTCAGTCACACAAGACTGCCCCCCACTTCAGATGCCAATTATAAGCCACAATCTGTGATCTGTGCTTCCGAGTAATGAATCGAGGTTCCCAAGACCCCCCCACAACTATTCTGATATAGTGGCTCACAGAACTCGAGGAAACGCGTTGACTGGTTTATGATGAAGGATATTACAAAGAATACAGATGAAGAGCCAAACTTGAGCGATGCATAGTTTGGGCGAAGTTTATGGGAAGAGGTAAAGGGCTTCCATTTTCTCAGGGCACATCACTTCTCAGGATCTTCCTTGTGCTTAGCATTCTAGAAGCTCTCTGAACCCAGCCATTTGGGGTTTGTGTGGAGATTTCATGACACAGACATAATCATTGGCCACGATGATCAATTCAGCCTTCAGCCTTGTCTCCTACTAGAAGGTTAGGCTGAAAATCAAAACTTTCTAATCCTGCCTTTCCTTCTGGTGGCCACCCCTTATCCTGAAGCCAGGTGAGGGCCCCCAGCCATCAGCTGTACCATTAACATACAAAAAAGACATATCACTGGGGATTTCAATGGTTATAGGAAATGCGTGCTATGAACCAGAAACAAAAACCAAATACTTGTTTCTTATTATATCACAGTATTACAGCACCTTTCTAGAGTTCTACCCAATTATGGGCCCACTAGTTGTCTAGTTTAAACTGAACATGAACTTTGTGGACATCTGTATATTTACCAAGAATAGGTTACATTTTGTTTGTCCTTACCCAGCTTCTACCAGTTGCACTGGGTAAGGTAACTAAAGCACTTTATCGATTATTACATGAACCCCTGAAGTAAGTTTATGAAAAATGAAAAGGTGTTTTTCTATGAACACAAAATTGGATATTTTGAAAAGATGTTTCAAGTGTGACCACTAGAAAAAATTGTTACTAAATTAGATGTGACTGAGTCGGGGAGTTCACAAAAATCTAGATGGAGTGTAGAATCAGGCAACTTCATGGTTATTTAAAGAGTCTGACCCTTTTTAAAGAAACAGCATGTGGAACAGAGTATGGGAGGCATTACGGTTATTGCCAAAAAATATGCAGAACTCTAAAGAATGGAGCTCCCCTCAAAGGAAGTCTTCTAGTCATGTTGATGAGATTGACAAATCAATATAGGAGATAGTTGGACTTAAAGTTTTCTAACTTTACAATGGGTTTATTGGGTACTGAATGCATTTTCAACTCACCATATTGTTGATTTACCATGAGTTTGTCAGGATGTGGAACCCCACTGAGGAGCATCTGCACATGAGTACATTTAAGTGTTTTATATTTGACTAAAATACTTAAGTAAATAGGTATGTTTCATTTTTTATGATTTCCTCTCTAAATGACTTTTTCAATCAATCCTTCCTTCCTAATTGCATTAAGAGCATTTCTTCTGCTTTTCTCTTCTAACCATGTTTCACATTCTCTTGATACTCACTTTCTTTACTCCAAGACAAAACCCTCAGGATAGTACTTAATAAGAAATCTCTCTATGGTAGGACTAGAAATGCTGGCAAGTAAAAAGATAGTGAGGCTTTGCATTCTGACAGAGAGTGGTGATAAGCAATTCTGTCAACAGGAATGAATTAAGATTTTATTCTGGCTTCAGTTTACTTTTAACCTTGTTATCATCCCACGGCATGTTGCACTCCTGAGGACAGGAGTGTGGGGAAGAGGGTGGCTAAATTGCTTGTGCAGATGTAATGTAAGGCAATTTAAATGGAGTCAAGAATTTAATAACTTTGAAATAATGCATGCACCTCACATGAGTTTAATCAGGGTTTATTAAAAAGATGGGTTACTTATGCCTTTTTGATCTTCATGTATCCTCACTTAAAAACAAGTTTACTAAGAATTAAGTAAAAGTCTTCACAGTATTCTCAATATTTTCTGAATTATGATTTTCTTTTAAAATGAAAGAGTTTTTGAAACTTAAGTGGTTAAAAAGTTCACCCCACTCACCCTCATAACTCAGGTACATTATCAATAGAAAGCTTATTTCCTTTCACTCTGAAATTGTAGAAAATGACAGTTGTGAAGCCTCTGGACTCCTCTTGACACATGACTATTCAACACCAAGAACAGAAACTAGCACATCCAATTAAATGTAACCTTACAAAGGGCTTATCATTTTTAAGTCACTTGCATCTCATTCCCCCAAACTTCCCTTCCCAACCTTGTAAGATGATTTGGCATCTCTACCTAATCAACATTAATTTTTCATACTTGCATGATAAGGCATATAGCTCCCCTCACTGGGGCTCTAGCTGGTGCTCAGGCTGGTCACTTGTAACAGCCATGCAGCTACCACATAGTCAGCCTTACATTGAATAGTGTTTCAGACGTAAGTTTTACACACTGTTCAAATCCTTGAAGAGTAAGAATGTATTAGGAATTCCTGAATAGGATTATTTGGTGGTAAATATCAGAAACCCATTTGAAGCCATTTAAGCAGCAGCAAGAAAATACATTTTCACTGAATCTGGAAGGACAGGGAACTGATCTGGCTGTAAGTACAGCTGGCTCAGGGGTTCAAGAAATGCGATTGCACCTCTCACTTCTTCCCTAATTTCTACTTTCCTGGGTAACTCTCACTGTCTAAGGAGAGAGATAATGTGTACGTCGTCTTCAGAGACTGAAAACTCAGCAAACAGGCCACCCGTGGGTGGTTATGTCACTTCCTTGACTGTTTCATCCCTATTTCAGGCACATGCCCCTGATTTGGATAGGGAATACAGAAGAACAAAGTTAAGAACCCTCTCAGAATTGCAGGATGTGGGGAACAAATGTTACTAAAATGAATAGCTGCAGAAGAGCCTAAAAAGTAAATAAGATAGCCAACATACATTAAATAGCCCTTAATACAGCCAATAAGTATATTTATTCCCAAACCAGCTGCGCTTATATCTATATATAATCTCCATATATATGAATGTTTTCTTGCAGGATCAGAGGGCAAGAGAGAGGATCCCAGCACCAGCCTGTGAAAGCCCCCCATCTCTCTGATCCAGAGTCTTCCCTGGACTTTCAGAAGCCACAGTAGAGCTTCATTGGTTCACTGCCTGGAAGTCCTCCCTGAGAATTAACTTCCATCTCTTCTAAGGCATTGTACCTTGTGCCATAGAAAATGCTTAAACCCTGCTGGGTCTAGACTCTGCTGCCACTTGTTAACATTGTGCACTGGGAAAAATCTTTTATCCTCTCTGCAGAGTGTGGAGGTTAATGCTTAACTCACTACGAGGATTAAATGAGCCCAATACAGAAAGTTACTACCATGCTGAACAGCTACTGCATAGGGCAGGGTGTGATCATCAGTGTGCAAGTGAGCAGGCTGACTTTTTAGATAGGCAGACTGTAAAATTTTAAAAGTAAAAAATGTGCCAATTATTCAACCTCCCCAAATATATATATATATATAGTAATTAAAAATGACGCAGACCTCAGAGGCAGAATTCTATCTTTGACAACTATTTCTACCACCTACAAGCTGTGAGTGCCTGAGTCACATTTTTCAGCCTCTTTTCCATTCCACAAAACACTTATTACCCTGCTGAATTATTCCAAGAATGAGGTAACGTTTTTGCAAGGCATCTTGCATGGGACCATCCACATAGTAGATGTTCAGTAAAAGCCAGCTCTTATTATTTTGGTGAGACAAAGGTGGCAAGAATGACTCTAAATCTCAACCAAAAAGCAGCAGAGAGTTGAAAAGATATTCTTAACAACTATGAAATTTACCATCTCTAATAGCAAGTTTAAAACTGGCTGTATTTGCTTTAAAATATTTCTGATAGCAATTATGTTTAATATAAGCCTCAATGTATCATTGTATGGTATTTACTGAAGTATTACAGTACCTCATTGACAAACAAAGCATGTGCTCCAGGAGTGTAGTAGCAATAAATATGTTGCAAATTTTTTCAGTGTTAATATTCAAATAGATATTTAATACACACTGAATAATTAGCACAACTCAAAATGGGCTAACTATACTTCTAAAATCAGAACCACACTCAGGCAGTGCAAAGGCTTATGGATGAGGAGGAAAAGGAAGGCTATTTAGAGTTTGGAATCTCATTTCTGGATCTCATACTAACTCCCTCTGTAACCTTGCCTGCCAGTCCACTAACTTCTCAATGGTCTTTGCTTCATCTGCAAAAAAGGAAGTTGCTGAAATCATCTCTGAAAGACAGTTTATATTTAAGAACATGACATGAAAAAGGAAAAAGATGCATTTCAATTCTGAAACCCCATTTACCTCCCTGGACAATTTTATCAAGTGAGAAATTAATCACACATACCCCTTTTATTTCACACATACACTAATTGGGTTTTGATGTATAAGACCAAATCAATGGAACAGACACATTTCATAGCTAACACAGGGATTCTAATTCACAGAATCACTCAACATTAGAGCCACAGGACACCCTCCAGTTGAACATGTCCAATCTCTTTTTTCATAGAAGAGAAGAATCAAGACAGAGTTCATTCATATTATCCAGGCACAAGTACAAAGAACTTCCATGTTGCCATCCCACTGAAATAAGAGATTGTTAAAGGTTTATAAGTTATTATTAAAGTAATATTAGTCCTTTTGACTACAAAGAAGAAAATAATATAAATAAGAAAAAAATAGCACCTGTATGAATAAGGACATGGCATAGATCAATTGGGATTTAGAAACTTGTGAAAAATATGTGTTTGAAGAGTCAAGAAAGTCATCAACCAAAGCTATTAATGGGAAAACAGGAGAAAGAAAGCCTCAGAGAATCTTCAACTTGTAACCTCTATATCCCACAAAGATAGCACACTGCTATATCCACAGTGAAGAGTTAGACTGATGTACTTTCAGAAGGAAAACTAATACTAGAATTCAATGAAAAACTTCACTTTCCTGGGGAGAGAGGCAAGATGGCCAACTGGAAGCAGCTTCCAACAGAGGCTCCTGTCCAAAAGGAAAGATAACCTCCAGTAACTGCCCAATTGAGCTGAAGACTGGGAGCCCAGCCGAGAGAGAGAGTAGTAAAAACTGCAGGTCACCTCTGAGGCAAGCTGCGACTTCCAAGCTTCAGGCAGAAAAACTGAACTAAAGTTTTCCACCATTTGCAACTTCCCCCTGTTACCTGACCTCTGCTGAAACAGAGGAAGGAGGACATGAGCAGCTCGCACCCACCCTATCTGCCAGAGAGGCAGCCTGCCAGGTAAGAAACTCTGGGGACCCACCGAGACCCGCAGCTCCCAGGCCGGGGACACCGCCAGGACCCCCGCAGCTCTGATTTGTGCCTCACCAGGAGGCAGCCTGCTGCCCACAGCATCTAGGAACTCCATCAGCGGACAGGAACTCCGCTGGGACTCCCACATGCCCCAACTTGCACCCGGGCAGGCCTAAGCCCACCACCAGCAGCGTCCAGGATGCCCGCCAGGACTCCTGTGCAGTGCCAATCTGTGCCCCGCCTGGCCTGGCTACAATCTGTGCCCCAGGTCTGCCACGCACAGTGGCCAGGAACTCCACTCCAGCGGAACCCCTGTGAGACCTCGATTGGCCCACCACCAACAGTGGCCAGGAAGTCTGCTGGGACTCCTGCCCAACTACGATCTGTACCCTGCTGGGCCACGATCTGCCACCAGCCAGGACCCACACCCAGCTCCGATCCATGACCATGCCTGCTACCTACAGCGGCCAGGATCTCCACTAAGCTGGGACCCTCATGCGGTCCCAATTGGCACCCCACTGGGCCTTTGCCCGTTGCTAGCAACAACCAGGAACTCTGCTGGGACTACCTAGCAGCCCTGATTGGCACCTGAACAGGACTCCTGCCCAGCGCCATCTGTGTCCCACCCAGCCTCAGCCTGCCGTCTGCCGGAACCCCCACCCAGCTCCGAGCAGTGCCCCAGGCCCACCACCTACAGCATCCAGGAACTCCACTCCTCCGGGACCTCTACACGTCCCAATTGGCACCTCACTGGGCTTGACCTGCCACTAGCAATGGCCAGGAACTCCGCTGGGACTCCCTCCAGGCTCTGATTGGCACCCCAAGGGGCCTTGGTCTGCCATCATCAGCGGCCAGGAAGTCCATCAAGACTCTAGCGCAGCCCCTATATGTGCCCCACCCGGCCTCAGCTGGCCGCCTGCCGGGACCCCCGTGAGGCTCTGATCCGCGCCCTCCAGGACTCGGCCCTCCACTTGCAGTAGCCAGGGATACTGCCACAACTCGGCTGGTCGCCTGCCCTGCTGTGGCCAGGGACTCCACTGAGACATCCATGCCGGGGATCCGTCAGCTCCCCACAGCGGCCAGGGACACCACAAGGAACCTGCCTGGCCTCCACCTGCCTGCCCGGGCCAGGAACTCTGGGAGCCACACAATCCTCCTCCTCCCCTATCCTTTCTGCCTCCACACCGGCTTCACCCATCTGGCCAGGGACTCTCGAGGCTGCACCACCTATGCCCTCCTCTGTAACCCTACTCCCAGCCAGAGACTGCTGGAGGCATGGGCTCCCTATGCAAAGGCCACCAGGTACCCCATCCCACACACTGCTGCTTGATCTGGGCATGCCACACTCGGAGCTGCTCCTGCAGACAGAACTCCTTGGGTGGGGCAGTCTCAGACACAGGGTCACTCCCTACAAAGATACAGCAATAACAGAGTGATACTGCTGGGGTCTGATCTGGGGGAGACATCTCCCCAACTCTGAGGACGGTCTTAGGCAACAGTAAAAAATAATCGTGAGGTGTAATCAACAGAAAAACACTGGCAATATGAATAATCAGATTACATCAACTCCCCCAAGGAACGACAGTAGATACAGCACAAGATCCCTTGCATAAGCAAATGGCTGAGATGTCAGAAATCGAATTCAGAGTCTGCATAGCAAATAAAATCAGCGGAATGGAGGAAAAGAAGGAATTAGAATTTCAGGCAGTAATCCAAAAGATGACCAAAAAGATGTCTCAAGAATTCCAAAAAAAAAAAAAAAAAAAAAAAGAATTCAACGAATTCAAAAACAAAATGACCAAAGATTTTGACACATTGGGACAAGAAGTTGCAGCCATCAAAGATCTGAGAAATACAGTAGAATCCCTCAGTAACAAAACACAGAAAGCAGGAGAAAGGATTTCTGACATGGAAGATAAACCTTTCAAACACTTCCAAACCTCCAAAAGAGGAAGAGAAATGGAAGGCAAAAATGGATCATTCTCTCAGACAGCTCTGGGATAACTCAAAAACCATTATTCGCCTTATAGGGATACCTGAAAACGATGAAGTGGCGTCACAAGGCAGAGTCTCTTCATTATGAGATTATGAAAGAGAACTTTCCAGCCATGCCAAGGGATTCTGAAATTCAGATAGCAGACAGTTTCAGAACACCAGCACGACTCAATCCAAAAAAGACATCCCCCAGGCACATCATAATTAACTTCACTAAAGTTAATATGAAGGAGAAAATTCTGAAAGCAGCCAACGTAAGAAATCCATTACCTACAAGGAGAAGAATATTAGAATAAGTGCAGATCTCTCTGACCAAACCTTTCAAACTGGAAGAGAATAGTCATTGACTTTCAATCTCCTAAAACAAAAGAACTTTCAACCCAGGATCCTGTAAACTCCAGCTAAACTGAGATTCATTTATGATGGAGAAATTAAATACTTTAATGACATCCACATGTTGAAAAAATTTGCTATAACTAAACCAGCTCTCTAGGATATTCTCATACCTATCCTCCGTAATGACCAGCGCAATCCTCCACCACAAAAGTAAACTGACCCAGAAACTTTGTATCAAATTTAAACTTCCACAGTGATGAAAGGATTAAAAATGTCTACTGGACTTTCTAAAGATTTATAATTGTTTTCAATTAATGTGAATGGTTTAAATTGTCCTCTAAAGAGGCATAGGTTGACTGACTGGATACAAAAACTCAGGCCAGATACCTGTGGCATACAAGAATCTCTTCTTACCTTAAAAGATAAATTTAGACTCAAGGTGAAGGGATGGTCATCTATATTCCAGGCAAATGGAAAAGAGAAGAAAGCAGGTGTTGCAATCTTATTCGCAGATACAATAGGCTTTAAACCAACCAAAATAAAGGATAAAGACAAACATTTCATATTTGTTAAAGGTACTACTCAATATGATGAGATTTCAATTATTAATATTTATGCACCCAACCAGAATGCACCTCAATTTATAAGAAAAACTAATAGATATGAGTAACTTGATTTCCTCCAGCTCCATAGTAGCTGGAGATTTTAATACTCATTTAGCAGTGTTGGAAAGATCCTTCAAAAAGAAGCTAAGTAAAGAAATTTTATATTTAAACTTAACCATTCAAGAACTGGATTTAACAGACATCTACAGAACATTTCATCCTAATTAAATTGAATACACGTTCTTCTCAGCACCCCATAGAACATACTGAAAAATAGATCAAATCTCATGTCATAAGTCTTACCTCAACAAATTTAAAAGAATAGAAATTATTTCTTGCATCTTCTCTGACCATCATGGAATAAAAGTTGAACCCAATAATAACAGGAATCTGCATACTCATACAAAAACATGGAAATTAAATAACTTTATGCTTAAGGATAGCTGGGTCATAGACAAGATAAAGAAGGAAATTACCAAATTTTTGGAACAAAATGACATGAAGACCCAAATAATCAGAACCTCTGGGATACTGCAAAGGCAGTCCTAAAAGGGAAATTTATAGCACCGCAAGCCTTCCTCAAGAGAACAGAAAGAGAAAAAGTGAAGAAATTAATGGGACATTTTAAGCAACTGGAAAAGGAAGAACTTTCCAACCCAACACTGAGCAGAAGACAAGAAATGACCAAAATTACAGCAGAATTAAATGAAATTGAAAACACAAGAATTACACATCAAATCAATAAATCAAAAAGTTGGTTTTCTGTAAAGGTAAATAAAACAGATAAACCTTTGGCCAACCTAACCAGGAAAAAAAGAGTAAATCTCTAATTTCATTAATCAGAAATGGTAAAGGCAAAACAACAACAGACCCCTCAGAAATTCAAAAAATCCTTAAGGAATATAACAAGAAACTTTACTCTCAGAAATATGAAAATCTCAAGGAAATTGACCAATATGTGGAAGCACACCACCTACCAAGGCTTAGCCAGAACGTAGTACAAACATTGAATAGGCCTATATCAAGTTCTGAAATAGTATCAACAATACCAAATCTCCCTAAAAAGAAAAGCCCGGGACCAGATGGCTTCACATCAGAATTCTACCAAACCTTTAAAGAAGAACTAGTAATAAAACTCTTCCAAAATATGGAAATAGAAGGAATACTACCCAACACATTCTATGCAGCAAACATCACCTTGATCCCTAAACCAAGGAGAGACCCAACAAGAAAACTATAGACCAATATCACTAATAAATATTGATGCAAAAATATTTAACAAGATCCCAACAAACAGAACTCAACAAATATCAAACAAATTATACACCATGACCAAGGGGGCTTTATCCCAGGGTCTCAAGGCTGGTTCAATATACGTAAACCTATAAATGTAATTCAGCACATAAACAAATTAAAAAATAAAGAACATAGGATTCTCTCAATTGGTGCAGATAAAGCTTTTGACAATATCCAGCATCCCTTCATGATCAGAACACTTTAAAAAATGGTATAGAAGGGACATTTCTTAAACTGATAGAGGCCATCTACAGCAAACCCACAGCCAATATTGTATTGAATAGAGCGAAGTTGAAAACATTTCCACTTAGATCAGGAACCAGGCAAGGTTGCCTATTGTCTCCATTGCTCTTCAACATTGTAATGGAAGTTTTACCCATTGCAATCAGGGAAGAAAAGGCAATCAAGGGTATCCACATAGGGTCAGAAGAGATCAAACTTTCACTCTTCACAGACGATATGATCTGAAAAACACCAGGGATTCTACTACAAAATGTTTAGAAGTGATCAAAGAATACAGCAATCTCAGGCTACAAAATCAACACCCATAAATCTGTAGCCTTTATATATACCAACAATAGCCAAGCCGAAAAAACAGTCAAGGACTCTATTCCTTTCACAGTAGTACCAAAGAAGATGAACTATTTGGTAGTATACCTATCAAAGGATGTGAAAGATCTCTATAAAGAGAACTATGAAACTTTAGGAAAAGAAATAGCTGAAAATGTCAACAAATGGAAAAATTTACCATGCTCATGGTTGGGAAGAATCAACATTGTTAAAATGTCTGCACTACCCAAAGTAATATATAATTTTAATGCAAATCCTATCAATGCTCCATTGTCATATTTTAAAGATCTCGAAAAAAATACTTCATTTTATATGGAATCAGAAAAAACCTCGAATAGCCATAACATTACTCAGAAATAAAAAACAAAGCAGGAGGAATCACGCTACCAGACCTGAGATGCTACTATAAATCGATAGTGATCAAAACAGCATGGTACTGGCCCAGAAACAGAGAGGTAGATTTTTGGAACAGAATAGAGAACCAAGAGATGAATCTAGCTACTCAGTGTTACTTGATCTTTGACAAGCCAGTTAAAAACATTCAGTGGAGAAAAGATGCTCTATTTAACAAATGGTGCTGGGTGAACTGGCTGGCAACCTGTAGAAGACTAAAACTGGACCCACACCTTTCACCATTAACTAAGGTAGACTTTCACTGGATTAAACATTTAGACTTAGGACATGAAACTATAAAAATTCTAGAAGAAAGTGCAGGGGAAACTCTTGAAAGAATTATCCTGGGTGAATATTTTATGAGGAGGACTCCCCAGGCAATTGAAGCAGTATCAAAAATACACTACTGGGACCTGATCAAGTTAAAAATCTTCTGTACAGCTAAGAACATGGTAAGTATAGCAAGAAGACAGCCCTGAGAATGGGAGAAAATCTTTGCAAGTTATGCGCAACCAGAATACACAGAGAACTCCAATGTATTAGCAAGAAAAGAACAAGTGATCCCATCTCAGGGTGGGCAAAGGACTTGAAGAGAAACTGCTCCAGAGAAGACAGGCACACCTATAAAGTAGGAAAAGAGGGAGCCTACCTCAACCTTATA
>CAUYON010120988.1:0-32447 GCA_963573935.1 Arctocebus calabarensis
CTTTTAAATTTGTTGAGGTTAGACTTTTGACCTATGATATGATCGATTTTGGAGTATGTTCCATCTGCTGATGAGAAGAATGTGCATTCAATTTTATTAGGATAAAATGTTCTGTAGATGTCTGTTAAATCCAGTTGTTGAATGATTAAGTTTAAATCTAAAATTTCTTTACTTAGCTTCTTTTTGTAGGATCTATCCAACACTGCTAAAGGAGTATTACAATCTCCAACTACTATGGAGCTGGAGGAAATCAAGTTACTCATGTCTATTAGAGTTTTTCTTATAAATTGAAGTGCATTCTTGTGGGGTGCATAAATATTAATAATTGAAATCTCATCATATTGAGTATTACCTTTAACAAATATGAAATGTCCGTCTTTATTCTTCCTTACTTTTGTTGGTTTAAAGCCTATTGTATCTGCAAATAAGATTGCAACACCTGCTTTCTTCTGTTTCAAATTTGCCTGGAATGTAGATGACCATCCCTTCACCTTGAGTCTAAATTTATCTTTTGAGGTAAGATGAGATTCTTATATGCAGAAGATATCTGGCCTGAGTTTTTGTATCCAGTCAGCCAAATTATGCCGCTTTAGAGGACAATTTAAACCATTCACATTAATTCAAAATGATGATAAATCTTTAGAAAGTCCAATGGACTTTTTAATCCTTTCATCACTGTGGAAGATGAAATTTGATAAAAAAAATTCTGGGTGAGTTTACTTTTGTGGTGGAAGATTACACTGGTCCTTATGGAGGATAGGTCTGAGAATATTCTGGAGAGCTGGTTTAGTTATTGCAAATTTCTGCAACATGTGGATGTCATTAAAATATTTTAATTTCTCCAACATAAATGAAACTCAGTTTAGCTGGGTACAGGATCCTGCGTTGAAAGTTCTTTTGTTTTAGGAGATTAAAGTCAATGACCATTCTCTTCTAGCTTGAAAGGTTTGATGAGAGAGATCTGCAGTTATTCTAATGTTCTTCCCCTTGTAGGTAATGGATTTCTTACATCTGGCTGCTTTCAGAATTTTCTCCTTCATATTAACTTTAGTGAACTTAATTATGATGTGCCTTGGGGGTGTCTTATTCGGGTTGAGTCATGCTGGGGTTCTGAAATTGTCTGCTGTCTGAATTTCAGAATCTCTTGGCATGTCTGGAATGTTCTCTTTGAAAAAATATACTAAAGAAGATACTCTGTGCCTTGTAACACCACTTTATCATTTTCAGGTATCCCTATAAGGCAAATATTGGTTTTCTTCAAGTTATCCTGGAGCTGTCTGAGAGAATGATCCATTTTTGCCTTCCATTTCTCTTCTTCTTTGGAAGTTTGGAGCATTAGAAAGCTTTGTCTTCCATGTCAGAAATCCCTTCTTCTGTTTGTTTCATTCTGTTACTGAGGGAATTCTCAGATCTTTGAGGGTTGCAACTTCTTTTCTCAATGTGTCAAAATCTTTGGTCATTTTGTCTTTGAATTCATTCAATTCTTGAGACATCTTTTGGGTTATCTTTTGGATTGCTGCTTGGAATTCTAATTCCATCTTTTCCTCCATTCTGCTGATCTTATTTGCTATCCAGACTTTGAATTCGATTTCTGACATCTCAGCCATTTGCGTATGTAAGGGTATCTCGTGCCATATCTACCTTGTTGTTCCTTGATGGAGTTGATCTACTCTGATTATTCATATTGCCAGAGTTTTTCTGTTGATTCTGTCTCATGATTATTTTTCACTGTTGCCTATGACCGTCCTTAGAGTTGGGGAGGTGCCTCTCCCAGAATAGACCCTGGCAGGATTACTCTGTTGTTGCTGGATCGTTGTAGGGAGTGACCCTGTATAGCTCTTCTGGGACCGTCCCAGCCAGATAGTTCTGACTGTGGGAGCAGCTGCAGAGTTTGGCACACCATATCAAGCATTAGGGCATGGGATAGGGTACCCGGTGGCCTTTAGAAATAGAGCCTGTGCCTCCAGCAGTCTCTGGCTAGGAGAAGGGTTCTGGAGGGAGGGCACAGGTCACGTGCCTCCTGAGTCCCCGGCCAGATGGGCCGACAGCTGAGGAGGCAGAGAGGGTAGGGGAGGATGCAGGTTGTGTGGCTCCCAGAGTTCTTGGCCCCACAGGCAGGTGGAGACTTCACAGTTTCCCAGAGGAGTCCCTGCCTGGTGTGGGTGTAAGGTGGAGGCCTGACTTTGGGGTCCTGGCTGAGTACCTGGCCACAGCAGGTGGTGAGCTGAGGTCCGACAGAGTCTCTGGCTATTGAGAGCTGGGTGAGTCCCAGTGGGTGCCAATCAGAGCCATGTGGGGGTCCCACTGGGGTCCTTGGCTGAGGCAGGCAGCAGGCCAAGGCCCAGCAGGGTGCCAATCAGGGCCATATGGGGGTCTCAGTGGAGTCCCTGGCCATGGCAGGTGGTGGGCTGAGGCCCACAGGGTGAAGATTGGAGTCATGCAAGAGAGTTCCAGTAGAGTTCCTGGCCACAACTGGCAGCAGGCCAAGGCCCTGTGAGGCACCTATTGGGGTCCCTAGTGGAGTCCCTGGCATGGTAGGTGGCGGGTTGAGGCCCAGTGGGGCATGGATTGGGGCCTGGTGGGGTCCCGGCAGAGTTCCTGGCCACAGCAGACGGGGGCCAATGCTTGGCCGGACACAGATCAAAGCCACACGGGATTTCTTGCAGAGATCCTTGCCATTCCTGGCTGTGGGCCAAGGCCAGGCAGGGTACCAATCAGGGCCACATAGGGTTCCCATTGGAGTGGAGTTTCTGGCTGCTGTGGGTGGCAGGCCTGGGGCATGGATCAGAAGTGGGCAGGGTCCTGGCAAGCTGCAGACTGAGGCTGGGTGGAGCATGGATCTACATTGCGCAGGAGTCCCATGGACTTCCTGGCTGCTGATGGCAGCAGGTGGGGTGCCAATTGGGGCCATGTGGATGTTCCTAGTGGAGTCCCTGGCCCGGAGGCTGGTGGGGGCTCATGGTCACAGCCTCCTCCGGCAGATTGGGAAGGTGGGCGCTGCTTAATTCCTCCTCCCTCAGTTTCTGCAAAGGTTAGGCTTCTGGTGCATAAGGTAAGGGGGGAAGGGTGTCCTGGAAGTTCAGAATGGTGGAAAACTTTAGTTCTGTTTTTCTGCCTGAAGCTTGTTTTTTTGAAGTCACAGCTTACCTCAGAGGTGACCTGCAGTTATCATTTCTCTCTCTCGACTGGGTTCCAAGTCTTTAGCTCAATTGGGCAGTTTCTGGAGGTTATCTCTCATTTTGGACAGGAGTCTCTGTCAGAAGGAACAGATAAAATATTTAAAAGTGAATGAGGTAAAGAAATCAAAACCACAATGAGATATTACCTAAATCCTATAAAAATGACATTTTTTTCTTTTTTGAGACAGAATCTCCTGCTGTTACCCTGTGTAGAGTGCTGTGGTGTCATAGCTCTCAGCAACTCTAACTTGTGCTGAAGTAATCTTCTTGGCTCCATTTTTCTGGTCTTGAACTCCTGAGCTCAAGCAATCCACCTGCCTCAGCCTCCAGAGTGCTAGGATTACAGGCGTGAGCCACCATGCCCAGCCAAAAAATGACTCATTTTTAAAAGTGCTCCAATATCAGTTGTAGGCATGGATGTAGAGAGAGGGGAACTTTTATACACTATTCCTAGGACTACAAACGAGTACAATCTCTATGGAAAACTGCATGGAGATACCTCAAAAAACTTAAATTAGACCTACTATTTCATCTAGCAATCCCACTGCTTCGAATATACTCAAAGGTCATTTTATAAAAGAGACACTTGGCATTTAAATGTTTATAGCAACAAAATTTACACAAAGATGTGGAAACAATCCAATGCCCACCAATACACAAATATATTAATAAAATGTGGTATATGCAAACTATGGAGTACTATTCCATTTAAAAAGGCCATCTACTATCCTTTGTAACAACCTAGATGGAATTGGAAACCATTATTCTAAGTGAAGCATCACAAGAATGGAGAAACAACACTTGTACTCAATACCAAGTTGGAATGAATCCATCAACATTTAGGTGCACATATGGAGGTAAAACTCAAGGAAAATAAAACTGGGGGAGGGGATGGAGAGGATGGGTAAATTCACACCTATTGAATATAGTGCACACTGTCTAGGAGAAGGGCATACTTATAAGTTTGACTCAATATGTACAAAAAAAGAAAGTGTGTAAACAAAATACATATATTCCCCAATATTCTGAAAAAAGGAAAAAAAGAAATCAATGAGGGCGGCGCCTGTGGCTCAAAGGGGTAGTGTGCCGGCCCCATATGCCAGAGGTGGTGGGTTCAAACCCAGCTCTGGCCAAAAAAAAAGAAATAAATGAGAATGTAGAAAAAAAGAAACTTAGATGTAACTAAGATGTTTTATTTTTAATCACAACTTATATAAAAATCATGATGAGAAGAAATAGTCTAGTTCATATAGAAATATCCCTGCTTTTATCCATAATTATTATTTTTTACAATGCTACAAAATTTTGTCCTTTATCATTTCATATTTTCTTTTCTTTCTTTTTTTTTGAAAGAGTCTCACTATGTTGCCCTCAGTAGTAGAGTACTGTAGCATCTAGCTCACAGCAACCTCAAACTCTTGGGCTTAAACAATTCTCTTGCCTCAACCTCCCAAGTAGCTGGGACTACAGGCTATTTTTTTGTTGTTGTAGTTGTCGCTGTTGTTGGTAGGCCCAGGCAGGATTCCAACCTGCCAGCTCTGGTATACATCCCTGGAGCCCTAGCCGCTGAGCTACAGGCACCAAGCCTGTCATTTCATATTTTTTAAAGAATTCACTTTTGTTAGTTTTAAGAATTATTCTACTACTTACATATTATATTTTTATTTTCCTTTTCCTGAGAGTGTTTTTATTTCTTCTCAATTCTTGAATTATCATTCTCCTGGATGTAGAATTTGGTATATTCTTGCAGCGCCTGAAAAATACTGTGTGAATTCTTTCCAGTCTCCATGGTTTCAGATAAGAAATCATTGTCATTTTATTTGGTGTTCCCTTATAGGCAACTCATTCTTTTTCCTTAGCTGCTTTTAAAACCATCTTCTTTTCTTTGCTTTTCAGAAATTTAATTATGGTATGTCTTGGGCACTAATTTCTTTGGGTCGATCGACTTTGAAATCACTCAGCTCTTTGAATTTAGAGATTTATGTCTTTTGTCATATCAGGGAGGTTTTCAGCCATTATTTCTGAGTATTCTTTACTTCTCTTCCCCTTTCTCCTTTTCTCAGGTACTCAGATCATAAGGATGTTAACCTTTAGTTATTACACAGGTTTCTGATTCTCTGTTCATTTCTTTCCCCGTCTATTTCCTCTCTGTTGTGCAGATTTGGTAAATTTAATGGATCCATTCTCAAGCTTACTCAATGTATTCTCTCTTAGCTTCCTTTTGCTATTAAACTCACCCTGCCAAGTTTTGTTTTTATTTCTGTCATCATAATGTTCAATTCTATAATTTCCATTTGCTTCTTTTGTATGCCTTCTATTTCTTAGGTAGTCTATATATTTTCATTTGTTTAAAGGTAAATTTGAAATTGATTGTTAAAATATTTCTATGAAGCCTTCTTTAAATTCCTTGGTAGATAATATTAACATATGATTTGCTTTAGTGTTTGTATCAATTCATTGTTTTATCATGACAGTTGTGATTTTCATGGTTCTTGACATGTGTGATTTTCTACAGATATTCTACGTATTTTCTACGTATATTCTACCCAATATTTTTCTATTGTATCAGAAAACTCTAGTCCTGGTTGAAATCTTTTATTTTACGAAAACAGCCACCTACTTCAGTTTAGCAGACAGATCATAGCTTACTTTTGTATGCTGTGATTCCAAAGGCAGTTTAATTTTCAGTCTTTTTGAAGGTATTTTGATCTCCTTGGTTCGTCTGATGCTGCTAGAGCTTCCACTAATTTCTTCTGTTATTGTCTACAGGACTAGAAAGGGTACCCACAGACTGGTAATCAGATGTCCCTTTGTATGGAGGGTAATCTCAGGCCTCGAACCTAACAAGAATTCTAGGATTGGCTACATGTCTGGATGGGTCCATCTTGCTGGTTCTGTCCAACTATCCCATTGTTAATTGACATGAGGGGAAATTCTCAGGCCTGCAGGGACAAAGATGTTTGTTGGGTTGAACCAGCTGCTGTGGCACAGTACCTTCTGCCTGTTCCAGTCACTTACCTCTGTGTCTCTTGGTAATACAGAGAATCCTCAAGCCTGGCAGGAAAATCATACTTTCCCTGACCAATTATTTTAGGCAGGCTTTCTCTTTCTTGGTTATGCTAGCATACTTAATATTGTGGAGGGACTCCTGTTTCATCCAGGGGAGGAATGAGCCCATCAGGACTTCCATTTGTTTTTATGTTCTGGGTCAGGAAACACTATTTGTAGGTAGCCTTCTTCTGCTGGGTGTGAGTATATGTGGCAATTTGATGCTTTATTGTATTCCAGACATGGAGTTCAAAAGAGATTTTCCAATTTTACCATCTTTTGAAGTTTTCCTTTGAGAGGAATTCTTGATATCTCCAAGCTTTATAGCTATGATTATAAATTAGGTGTGGTAAGGAGCAGGAAGAAACAGATTATACCACATTTTCAGACTAAGAGTCCTTCTTTAATGTTCAATAAAAGAGAATTCTTTTTTTAACAACAAAGAGAGGTTTGCTTGCCTTTAAGAAGAGAATCGTATCCATTACCCTAAAAACACTAAATATATGATAGGTTAGTCTCTTCCTGGTTGCCTTTTATGTAAACTGAAGTACATCCATCAGTTTATACAACAAATTAATCTGCAATAAAAAAAACTTTACAAACCATTTTCTCATGTCATCCTTATAGAGAACAAAAAAAGTGACTGAATATTAAATTCCAAGTTACTTGCTATCCAAAAATAATGCAGAAAACTTTAGTTTGAAAGTTTAGAGAAAATTTAAAATTTTTTCTGTCTTGATTTTCTACTATGTAAGCCTTCAGATTTTCCAGGTCTATCTTTGAAGCTTGCCCAATGACATATTTACCTATTGTCAATGCCTAAAAATAGTAGGTCCATCTGTCTTTCCTCATCTTAGTGATAAGGAAAAACTGAACTGCGACTAATTATGCATCAATATAAATTTTTCCATTGAGTTTCAAAATCCATGAAAACAGAGACAAAAAAAAAAAAGAAAAAGAAGATCACCTCTTTGACTGAGGTGAAAGACTGAGCAATTGGAGATATTTGAGTTAGATAACACAAGACAGAAAATTAAAGGACATCTGCGTCTGTGTCAAAAAGAGATACTGTTGTGCCAAAGCTATGGTTTTGCTTATATTGTTTGCTAATTTGCATATTATGCTTACTCAGGCTTCAAATAAAAAAAAAAGCACAATTGCTAATCCTAAACAAAAATTACATAAGTATGATGTTTGAAAATGGGTCAAAAAATGTAGAATGGTGACAGGTCTGACATCTTGAAATTTACACTTTAGTTTATTCGTTTAGCTTCTGCTGCTATCACATAAAATGCAGTAGTTCCTTTCATATCCCATATAAGTGAGGGAATGATATGTAACCAGACTTCATTGAATCATCACAATTACAGGTAAGTTTTCTCAAACATAATCTTTAGAAAATTTTGGCAAATATAAAGAAGACTATAGAAAGAGGGTATTTATATCTAGAAACCTAGGGAGTAACGTAAATATCCATCTGCCTGAATTTTTTTTGTAGAATGCTTCTGCCAATGAAATAGTCAAGGTAACCTTGGACTTTATTCTAGTTCACTAGTTTCTGGCTCTTCAGCAAAATAGAAGATGAGGCAGCAATCAAAATTAAAAATGCTAAGCCAACCATCTTATGAGGCTTACACTGAAATTTCCCTGGAGAAACACCACCTGTCCAAGTCTGACTGGGACTGAAAGCTTGTGATAGCCCTGCCTTCCTTGTTCATCATATGCATTTGATGTATTCCTCAAAGCCATGGTGACATGCTGTCTATGCTAAGGTGTTATCCACACACAGCTAACATACAATAATTAGTATGAATTTATTTTTTGAAATAGTTCCCTATACACATGTCAGTATATGCATATCCAGTATTAATGTTGAACTTGTAATATTTCTTGATATTCTGATACACGTAATGTGGAATGACTTCCTTGAAACCAATATTTCTATAATGCTTTCAAGTTCCTCTCCTATCCTCAGGGATGTGAGCCATGAGGATTAGAAGCCAGTATACTGATGCTGTAGATTGCTGGCCAGCAGCCTGAGAATGTGCACAGTGCCAGCCAACTTATTCCAGGCCAGCTGGCAGAATGAGATGTGGGGACAGATGCATCTTATAAATGGACATCTGTGGAAAGACTGTACTCTAGGCCTTCCAAGCCTGGCATAGAATCAAAGAAACCATTCTTTTTCCTTGATCATAGCAAGTACAGTCTCAACCAAAACTGTGATACCTACTTGGCAGAGATAAAACAGAATAAACTAACAGATGAGAAATTAAATGGGCCAAAGTTGTAGTCTCTCAACCACATGATGTTAACAGAAAAAAAAAAAAAAAAACTATTGCAATAGTGATTTTGTTTTGTCTTTACTTGGTGTACAGGATCTAAGCTATAATTATCTATAGAAATAAATCACTTTTATTATTTTATATCCCCATGGAATAAAAGTTGTATGTGACTATTTAGACACATTTCATATTCATGTGTATGAATGCACATTTGTGTGCTTGTATTTATGTGAATGTATACACATGACCACATACATATGTACATGCTTTGTATATGCACACACATGTGAATACCTACACATACATGCATACATATACACATTTATAAGTGTGTGCACATATTAAGAGAATATATACACAAACATATGTGTATGTGTGTGCATGTATATATTTAAACACCTAAAATTATACAGAGCAAAGACCAGTTAAAGTATTTAAATCTTAACTATCTTTGTTAACAAGTGGTAAAGACATTGTGGGATGAAATGCTCAAAAGTCTTTTCCAGGTGAGTGAGATTGTAGTTCTGTGAGAGATTAGGCTTAGTAAATTGTCAAGACAATGAGCCCCACAGAAAAGCTCTCTAGTCCATGTTTTTACATTTCTAAAAGAGGTTAACTCAATCAGTATGGTTAAAACTGATGGGTTCAAACACACCCAGACACACAGACACACAGCATCCTGTGATAAAATAGTCATGAAATATAATGAATTAAGCAATGAATTAAACAATGAAATTTCTTTCTTTCTTTCTTTCTTTCTTTCTTTCTTTTTTTTATTAAATCACAGCTGAATACATTCAAGCTGCATACATACAATCAAGGGGTACAGTGTGCTGGTTACATATACAATCTGAAATGTTCTCATCAAACTGTTTAACATAGCCTTCATGGCATTTTCTTTCTTTTTTTTTTCCCACAGTAGTAAGAAAGAATTTATTTACAGAAAAGAATACAGAAAACACTAAAGCTCCTGGTAGAGAGAGAGAGCTCAATGGGGAGAGAAAAGTTCTCTCTGTTGCTTTCCCGGTCATTCCCCGTCTCCCCCTTTAGGCTTTTAGTCTCAGGGTATATATAGGTATATGGGTTCCTGGCCAGGAAATGAATGAACATCGTCCCTTCCTCTGGGGGCAAGGTGAATGAATGTATCAATGAACGAACAGAGTCCCTTCTGCAGGGGCAAAGTGAATGAATGTATCAATGAATGAACACAGTCCATTCATGGAATTGAGGCCTAGGAAATTCACATGAAATTGACCAGGGCATAGGAAATGGGGGTTCCACATTTATTCCTAAGTGTAAAGTGAAGGAGACACCAAAGCATAGGTGTCTCCTCAGCAGTTGTCCAGCCTTTTTGGCTATTGGAGCCTCCA
Organism: Arctocebus calabarensis; assembly: GCA_963573935.1. Lineage (NCBI taxonomy): Eukaryota > Metazoa > Chordata > Mammalia > Primates > Lorisidae > Arctocebus > Arctocebus calabarensis. Next base: position 9,883 of record CAUYON010120988.1, read on the forward strand.
GTGGGGGTTGGAGGTCCCCCTCCTTGCCTGTCATCCAACCTTCTGGTTCTTCAGCTGGCTGTCACAGCACTGACACTGCCAAGGGGGAGGCGGCAGGTCCACCAGCTCCGCTGAACTGGCTAGGGCACCAAATGTCCTGCATCAATTTTCCCTCTCTGAGTAGAAACTCTAACTGCCATTAGGGAAAAAGGGCGAAGACTCAATCTAACTGCTTCCTGCTGAATCCGGTGATGATAGAAGGGGGCAGTTAGGGTTTCACCAGAGGGAGAGTGATACAGGAGTTCATGGACTGGAACCATCTTTATTGCATATGGCTTGATGACATTTCTGGAAAACATAAATCTGATTGGTATAATCAGTAATAGACAAAGGTAGAACAGCGTCAGGTCAGAAGCACTTATTCAGTGATGCTAAAAGAAAACAGGATTTTTCTTGCTGTTTCCTAAATAATAACTTCAAACTTTCTTTGGCTCACAAGTGTAGGTGGTCTGTGGTTGGCTGTCTTCATTGTCTGCCTCCTGTAGAAGACGGAGGGTTCCAGGATTTAACTCGTGGATGATGTATGCAGGAATCAACTCCTATAACTCTAACAGCTGTAGAAGAGGACAAGATAACAGGAAAGGGGACTTTCCAAGTTGGGGTTAGGGAAGGTGAATCAGAGGGAAGAGTTTTGATCATGACTAGATCTCCAGGAGGGAAAAGTTCCTGTTTCAGTTAGTATGTACCTCCCCAAATGGGGAGCAGGACTTTCAGGGATGATTAGGGAGGCATGAGAGAACAGCAAGTCATCTCAATTGCAGCTTAAAGACTGGGAGAAAAGTTTGGTAGCCGGTTTTCCAGACACCCTCTGTATAGTTATGGATTTGGGAGATAAAAAACCAGGGTTAGTGAGAAGTACAGAAAAGGTTGCTCCAGTGTCCAAAAGAAATTTTTCTCTTGGCACTCCAATATAAGGCAAACCTGGGGCTCTTGAGGGGTGATGACACAAGCTGGAACCATGAGAATTTGCCCCAGGCACTCTCAGTCCAGTTTGTGCTCTGATGGGGTCACTGTCCCAGGAGGCCTTCACCTCTGGGGACAGGCCACCCTCAAGGGGTCACCCTGCATTCTGGACAGGGGCCAGGTGGCTTGCCCAACCAGTGGTGCTGCTGGGGGCAGTCCTCTCTGAAGTGGCCAGCCTGACCACATTGGAAGCACTTGTTTTTAGCTCCTCTGGTTGCCAACACTATTTTAATGTAGAGCTTCCTTTTCCCATCTGCAAAGGTGAAGTATGTCTTTGGACTTAATTCTAGATTTTCCAAGTAAATTTTTGTTGAGTGATTGATCTCTTTATTTTACCTGTTGCTAGTTTTTCTCCATCTTATAGCACAAACACTTAGCAATTTCACTCAAAGGGGGACCTGACATAGTGCACATACCTCATCACAGTGAGTAGTTAGTGAGAGTTTATGGAAGAGAGGAAAGGGGGAAGGAATGGGCTTTGGTCAGCAGAATTTCAGTGTCCTGTGCTCATCTGATATATAAACCTTTGGCTCTTAACTGAGAGCTGAAAACACTCCGTCATTTAGGGAAACCGTATCTTATGTTCTTCTAAATGTGCTTCCTGGGCTTGTCTAAACTCAGCCTCATCTGACACTTTTCTGCTTGCTTATAAAGCTTCATGGGGTTTTCTGAAGCGGAACCATGCTTACCATCATTGTATTATGTGGGAAAAAAGCCCAGTACCCTCCTACAGTAGGAAATTTGATTTCCGAGCAATATGTCAATCACTTGGTTCAGTAGGCCAGCCCCACTTGCTTCTAATGATGAGTCTGTTCCATCAGCCAACCTAACGTTAAACTAGTTGGTGTCAAGTTGCGGCTCTCCACGAGGCCCAGTGCTCATTGCCGCGAGGTCCTCCCAGCCACCTCCTGCACACATCCCTCCTAAGTGAATTTTCTGCTCTAATCCAGCAGATTATATTACTATGCTGTATACACAAGATGTACTAAGTCCAGCATACTGTGGCACCTTTATTTAAGCACGCTGCTTTGAAATGTTCTTGAACTTTTACTTAGGTAGGATTTGAAAAGGCACATACCTGTGTCCATGATTTCAGGAGTATCAGGAAGACACAGACCCTCTACAAAAAAAAAGGTGGCTCTGGCAGCGCCTGTGGCTCAAGGGAGTAGGGTGCCAGCCCCATATGCCAGAGATGACGGGTTCAAACCCAGCCCCAGCCAAAAAAAAAAAAAAAAAAGTTTAGGTTCAAAAGATAGCTCTGCTCTATCTCCACCTTACAATGTTTTGTGTTATTCTAATAGAACACAAGATTTTTATTTCATTTTTGGTTGAATGAGAGTCTCTTTGGTATAAGGAATTTTTACTCTTTATTCTCCTTCTCTGGGGCAGTGCTCTGTCCTTGACAGACAGATCTCTATGATTTTAAAAAGGGGATGGGGGAATAGCTGGGCCTGGTGGAAGAAGGAAGTCACAAGGAGAAGGAAAAGAAAAAGAGAGTGGCCAGTGCTATGGATGACACAGACCTAAAAGATGGTCCTCATTTATGATTTGGTTATTTTTATGCTTTCTCAGCATAGTCCTGCATTTAGCTGGTATCTGCTGAGTACTGTGCTGAAGACAGCTTTGTTTTTGGCGTAGAGGACTAGAATATGAAGGCTATGAAGTTTTCTTAATTTAAGGAGTTTTTTAAATTGTGGAGGAAAGAAGACTTAGATCTTGAAAAAGTTGAGAGAAGAATATGATCTGATCTGCAATCCCATGTCTGTCTTAGGTGCCCTGGGAGGCTGGGGATGGATAGAGAGTGTGTTTAAGGAGAGGGAAGTTACCTTAGACCTTTTGGCAGTTTTGGATGTAGGTCTTGTACCAGGAGACTGTTGAGTCAAGACAAACACGACTGTGGGAAGTTAGCACAGTGTTTGGCAGGGAGGAAAGCGAGGCTGGGATTCTGGTGTGGTTTGTAATGAGTAGCACATAGGATCTGACTTTAAACGTACGCCCTGTGTGGGTAGTGCCAGTGTCCCTCCAGGAAGAATTATGAGTTGCATGCTCAGACGTGAATAATACTGAATAAAGGAGTGTGTTCACATTTCATCTCCGTGCCCCATACGTTTCTCATTTTCTACATAGCTGAACTGAAGCTGTCAACTTATGCTTGAGCTTCTCCTGTATTCTCACTGGTTTTGAGTGTTGCCACCTCCCACCCAGTCTTCTTGCTGGAAACCAGGAGTTCATCTTGCCCATCCTCTGTGGCTAATTATGAATTCTGCATGCTTTACTATAGAAAAATTCTCTCAGGCTGGGCATGGTGGCTCATGCCTGTTATCCCAGCGCTCTGGGAGGCTGAGGCTGGTGGACTGTTTGAGTTCAGGAGTTGGAGACCAGCCTGAGCAAGAGTAACACCCTGTCTCTACTAAAAATAGAAAAACTAGCCAGACGTGGTGGATGTTTGCAGCCCCAGCTACTCTGGAGGCTAAGGCAAGAGGATTGCTTGAGCAGTCCTTGAGGAGTTTGAGGTTGTTTTGAACTGTGACGCTCCAGCACTCTACCCAGGGTAACAGAGTGAGACTTTCTCAAAAAAAACAAAGCAAAAAAAAAAAAAAAATGAAAGAAAAGAAAAATTCTCTCTTTATTAGTAAGTTGCCAAAGCAAATTGGGATTTGCCCAGGTAATTTGGAGTTGAGACGTGTATGTGTATTTATTAAAACTCCCAATGAGGTCCTGCAGTTAGGAACAACTGCCTCATGTCATTTCTAAAAACCCATAATTAAATGAGGGTGGGAGCCCACAGGCAGCTTGGTAACCTAGAAAGGTAAACCAATGTCTACAGATACTTTGGAATGAGCTCCTTGCACTCTGGGAAATCTTTATCTTAGTTTGAGTAATACGTCAGGTGTATTTTTTTCTATTAAGACAGCTACAAGTTTTCAGAAAATGTCAGTAGGCCTACGTAGCTACTTAACACATTAACATATATTCATGGTGCACTTATGGGGCAGAGATGTGACAGAAGTAAGAAAGATGGAGTTTTTGCCTCAACTGTGTCATTGTCGAATACAGTGATTTTCAACCAGTGTGCCGTGGCACATTGGCGTGCTGTGAGGGGGTCTTAGGTGAGCTGCAAACATTTCTAAAGATCATTAATTAGATTAGTTTTGAAGGAAGTTGAAAGCACAGTAAGTATATTCTTTTCTTAACTCTTTTTTTGATCAACATAATTTAAGTGTGACGAAGAAGTTTAACTATAAGTTCAAGTGTGCTGTGAGATTAAAAAAAGGTTGAAAAACACTGGTGTAATCGAACGTAACAGTGGTTTTTCCCCCTGCTTTTAAAGGTGCAAAATGATCTAATGTTACAGAGTAATGGGAGCCAGTATTCTCCAAATGAGGTAAGTTGCCCGAAGATTAATGTAAGGTGAGGTCTTTCATGAAGACTGAATTGGAATATGTTTTATAGAAATAGATAATCTAAGACCGTGGTGATTAATGAGTTAATCAAAGAGTCTCTCGGGGAATCCATCTCTCTCTCAATACCTTTAATTCAGAATTACAGATTAATTTTTATAAGATATATTTGTAAAAACCAAATATGGGAACATCTTTATTAGAAAACAGAGTGAAAATAGGCAAAATTTGGAATACCTTAAGAGTCAGCATATGGTTTCTGTGTTGATGAGACGTCTGTTCAATGTTACCTGTTTTCTCACCTCCCTGAGTTATGCGAGTTTTCATCACATGTGCCCTCTTATTAATAAAGGAGTGTGTGTGTGAGAGCTTACACGCACACAACTGTGCTGCAAGAGGATTGCCAGTTTCTTATGATTATAAAATAATTTTAGAATGAAATATTTTGGGGTGACCCATCCAATTTTTTATTTTTTATTGAATGGGTCACCCCAAAACAATATTCTATTGATCATGCCATTTAAAATAATTGCAAAGTGGGCAGTGCCTGTGGCTCAAAGGAGTAGGGCGCCAGCCCCATATACTAGAGGTGGCGGGTTCCAACCTGGCCCCGGCCAAAAACTGCAAAAAAAAAAAATTTGCAAAGTGACTTTTGATTTTAGCTAATACTAAGGCACCAAATGCAAGAAGATGGTGGTTTTATTATAATCCTTGAACATAGAAAGCACACATAGTTTGGCTTCAGGTTTCCCCCCCGTAATTTCCTTTCCTCCTTCCACCACAGATGAGAGAGAACTCCCCTGCAGGCTCTCCTACCACCAGCTGCACAACTCCTTTTGGCCTGAAGCCTCGATCAGGTAAAGTAACGCCGTAGCCCATTCTTACATTAAATAACTCAGTGGTTTCTCTCGAGCCTTTTAAACGTCTGAATTATCTAAACATTCTTGTCAATTTTGTGGAGTTGAAATCCTGGCATCAGAACTGGAGAAGGAGGGTTTGGAGCTCTGTTTCCAGTACATCAGCAGAGTCCATGCCATCAGTAATGCGTATCTTATCTTCTTTGGAATCAGAGCAAAAGAAAAAAAGATGGCAGGAGCCTGTAAATGGGGAAGAAATACACTATTGAATATTTTTGCACAAGGAAGATAAAGTAGCTACCCTTTGGCCCCCGCGTCTCCTGGTACTCTGCGGAGTGGAGGGGCAGCCTCCTGCCCCTGGGAGAGGCTCCTTCTGAGACACCCTCGTTTGCTTTCTGAGCCTGCTGGTTCTATGTAGTTACTCACATAGCTGGGTGATCATTTTGAGGCATGTATGAGTGTTCAGGAGTCATTAAACAGTGTTTGGGGAAACGTTATTTACCATATTTAAATGTTAACGGTTTGTTTATAAAAGTAAATGAAAGCAATCCACAGAATATCTATTGATTTTAAAAAGGATTCTCTGTAGAAGAATCTGGTTCTTCTGATTTCCTCACTTTTTTAAAGTTCTTTTGCTGTCTTTCTTTTAGGTCTTTGTTTTAATAATTTTGACTATTTAGCCTACACACACTACTAATACTTTTAAACAAATGCTAATAAAGGATTCAGACTCTTTAAGCAAAAGCTGGTAAAGGACTCACTCACTCACTAAGGCATTTTGGCAACAGTAAAAGTAATACAGATGTGTATTTTGAAAAAATGGTGCCTGTAGGCAAAAGCAAACAAAGGATGATTCTTTAGTAAAGCAGACCTTTTTTTCATTCTTGGAGCTGATTGATTGACAGGTAGCATATGGCCAGTATAGTGGTTTCCCAGCAATGTGAATGGGCTATAGGACAAAAACCATTTGAGAAAATGCTTGGGTGTGACAAGAGATAGTGGGTGTTTTATGGAGAGCCAAATCATATATGAAGTAAGACTCAAATGGCTGGCCTCTTTGTGTTTGGAAATATGCATGCATGACCAGATGTGGGCTGAGGGCCCGGAGCTGGGTTTCCATTCCATGGTCTCAGGTGTGTTCTGGGAGGAATGGAGGTGAGTCTGGGCACGGCTCATCTATGCCTGCACTGGTGACCCCCTGCCCGCCCCCCACCCCAGGAGACTTATCTCTACACCCTGAGGACCTCATACTGGGCTGCAGGCTTTCTCCTCATCCTTGGAGGAAGTTTTGCACAATGTTAAAATATTTTATAGTTGAGAAAATCAAAAGGTGAATGAGCCTCCAAAGAAGAATAGTCTTTTGAATGTTCACCTTGCAGTTGAGTCATACGGTCATGTCAGTGACTTTTTTATTCCTTTTATGGAATCTAAACTCACCTTATCAAAGTTAAGATTTGTATTGTACTGGCACTGTGAAATCATTTCAAATTCTTCGCAATGGTGAAATATAAATGGAGTATTTATTGTGATAGTAGAAAACAAAAAGAATTCCTTTTCAAGCTTTCCAGCCTTTCTGTAATGCTGCCTAACCAATGTGGAAATCGTTCTAGCTGTTGAAAGCTCCGTGGGATTTGGTTGCTGTAAATAATGCTGATTTATCTTCAGGAACATCATGTGGCATGTTGGAAGTTCATAAAACTAGCATTATTTATTGGAATGTTTTTCTATTTGATTAATTGATTTTTAAATTGCATAGTATCTGTTTTCCACATTTTCTGGAAAATAGTATACACAGATATCTCATTTGGAGGCCATATGGTTTTTTAAATACTCAAATCTATCTTTTAAGATAGATTTTTGATGGAGTAGCTTTAGAATGCTTAAAGCCAACTTTTACTTTAAAATTAAGTATGTGTATCTATGTGATTTCTGTTATCAAAAAACCGGACTGCCCAAATTAGCAAGTGGGAATAACTTGGATTCTTAAAGTAGGCTGACAATTTTCTTTAAAATAAATGTTTTTTCCTGCAAAGAAAAGACAACTGCACAGACCAAATTGTAGATGTTTTCTGAACATGGAATTATCACATGTCTGTTTACTATAAAAATAAGAGATGTTATTTCATAAATGACTGACTCAGAATTTATTAAAATTGATTGACATCTAGTGGTTAATTGGGTTGGTTGCTGAATAGAGTCTACCAGTGTCTCCCATATTGGGTTTTTTGTTTGGTTTTTACTGAACAATACTGAAAACAATATTGAAAGTTATGTCTATAGCAAGGGTTGAGGAAATAGTTGGCTAGATGGAATAGTCAGGAATGCGTGACTGCAGACCTATAGATGTCTTTAAAAAGAAATTGTATGTTGCCTTGGGGAAAAGAAAGCACTAATGGTAAAGAATGATGCTATAATAGTTTTATTTCTAAATAATAGACATATTTATACGTATTAAGCTTTGTTCTATGTGACCACATATTTTGCGTGACTCCTATTTGCTAAGATTGTTAGTACTTAGAAAGTCTCTGAGAGCGGTATCGGGAGCTCTGTTACTTTTATCTACTTAACCTGTGGGTACTCTTCTTTCTGCTGACCTGATTCATTAATACTCTAAGACTGTGGGCTTATGGAACTGTTAAGATTAACGATATTAACTGCATGCAAAGTGTATGTTGATGAGTACTAACACTCAGTTTTTGTCATTCTTTTTATTCCATGCGCCATCTTTCATTCTTCTCCTATATTGTACGTTTGAAATTAAACGCTGTATAAATGAAATCCACTCTTCATTTCCATACAAACCCTATGCCATTTGTGAAATGCTGCTGCCCCTTTGGTTTTTCCTGGTCCTTGTGCAACTGTACGCGGACTGGCTCTCTGGCTCCCCTGCAGACCCAGCCCTCATTCTTCCTCCTATCTCCTTCAACACACTTACACAGGCACAGACATGGGACAGCTCTAGCTACAGTGTTCCATCTGAAGGGGACAGTGACAATGGTAGGTGGCTTTGTACCTATTCTCTGATGTTCTCATTAATAAGCCAGTGAGAATATTGAACTTTCTATTCTGTGCAGCTGAAGATAGAGTATATTTGTCTGCATGCTTGATACAAGAAATAGAAGTAAGCCTGGAACATGAAGTCCAGAAAAGTGCATGTGGATTGTTCTCCAGTAGTTAGTCCGACTACAGTTTAATTATCTTAAATGTTCTGAATTTATTTGGGGAAGACCTTATAGCCCTCTCTTTCCCTGCCTTTTGCTTGGGTTTTTGGTTTGCTTGTTTATGGAGGTTTGGGGTTTGCACATTTGGATTATCTGTGCTTGCTCCTACATCTGAACTGAATGCTTTTAGAGTCTGATCTTGTGTCATTTATGTTTACCATAGGAGAGTTTTAAGGTAATTAAAATGTACTTCTGCTGACCCTAGAGTGTTGCACTGAGAATACTCTTCATATTGAAAAATTTCTAATGATGAAGAGAAATCATTTGCCTTCTTTCTTCCCTCAAATTATTGGCATGTTTTGCTTTTTAGCACCTTGAGTGTGAGTTCATCTATATAATATTCATAAATGGTAACTTAGCCTGAGAATCAAATGCGTAGATAAAAAATTGGGGACACTCAGCTGGGGTTATTATAGATATCTTTTAATGTTGTACCATTAGATATATGTAATAGCCTAAGAGATGCAAATAAAGTAAATATTTTTAGTTAGATATACATACCACATAAATCTTAATCTCCATTCTAGACTAATGCTAGTTCAGATTTTAAACATTTTACTACAAAGTGATTGTGGTCATGTTAAATGAAGCAGTAAGTGTCACTTACAGGGACATTAGATGTGAAGGGTTCCCACAATGCAAAACCAATGGGAAAATATGTTTTCTGATAATACTTATCTTTTTATCTGTATTATATGTAAGACTTAGAAAATGTATATTTAAGTACTTGCCATGATTTTTAGCTAAAATCCAACTAAAAATTCTTTTCTACTTTCATTATGGGGAAGGATAATTTATACTTTGGCAGGTTATAAAAATAATTTTAATATTTCATAGATTTCTAAATTTTTAAACTGAAAATAAGTATAAGTAAAAAAACAATGATCAGGAAACAAAAGGCCCTTCTACTACCCGGTTTAAAATTCTGGAAATGAAGAGGGCTAAGTGGAAACTTTCTTGATAAACTTTCTTTACTTCAAATTTTTAAAAAAAGAAAAAGGAGAGGAGGCACTTTTGTTTTTCAGAAAGCATAGCTATTTATAGGTCTGATGTTGTTTAAGGGAAATAAGGCTTAGAATGAAAGATTTATGTGTGGTTTGGTTATTTCCTTAGGAGTAGTATCTGAAACCAAAGGACTTTTTTTGTTATTGTTGTTTTTGGAGAGTCTCACTCTGTTGCCTTGGGTAGAGTTCTGTGGCGTCATAGCTCACAAGCAACCTCAACCTCAAACTCCTGGGCTCAAGTGATCCTCCTGCCCCAGCCTTCCTCACAGCTGGGACTGTTGGCTTCAGCCGCTGTGCCCAGCCAAAGGACTTTTTTTAAGTTAGGAAGAAATTAGATATGTGCCAGCAGAATTTGTATTGTTATAGATGAACTGACAAAAACGAGAAAGGTGAGGTGAGCTGCCTGGGTCACCGTGAGGGGTAGAGGTGGAGGTGAGGCTCCTGACTCTTTTTTTTTTTTGAGACAGAGTCTCACTGTGTTGCCCTCAGTAGAGTGCCATGGTGTCACAGCTCACACCTCAAACTCTTGGGCTTAAGCCATTCTCTTGCCTCAGCCTCCCAAGTAGCTAGGACTACAAGGTGCCCGCCACAACGCCCGGCTATTGTTTTTAATGTTTTGGTGATAGTTGTCATTGTTGTTTGGCAGGCCTGGGCTGGATTCAAACCCGCCAGCTCTGGTGTATGTGGCTGGCGCCCTAGCCACTAAGCTGCAAGCGCCAAGCCGAGGCTCCCAACTCTTATATCATCTCTACGATATCTACATTCATTTTACAGATGTTTATTGAGGGCGCTATGTGGAAAGTGTTAAGCCTGGCTGTCTTCCTTTCATAAAAAATTGTACTATTTCTCTAGATAATAATCATTGTGAAAATCTTTCTAAAAATAGAATAACCAGCTCAGCGTCTGTGGCTCAACTGGCTAAGGTGTCAGCCACGTACACCTTAGCTGGCGGGTTCGAATCCAGCCCAGGTCCACCAAACAACAATGACGGCTGCAACCAAAAAATGGCCAGGCATTGTGGCAGGCGATATAGTTCCAGCTACTTGGGAGGCGGCGGCAAGAGACTCACTTGAGCCCAGGAATTGGAGGCTGCTGTGAGCTGTGATGCCACAGCACTCTATCCAGGGCAACAGCTTGAGGCTCTGTCTCAAAAAAAAAAAAAAATAGAATAACCTTGCACTAATTGTTGGGTATTTTTTCTCTCAGTGAAAATTGCAAGAATTCCCATGCAGCCATAACGCATCATCACAGGAATAAAAAAGAAGTCGCTTCCTCTGTTCACGTGGCGACTCAGTCGTGTCAGACGATCGCCAGTTGTCATTGTTCCCTATTTGCAATTTGTACGTGATCTCCCTGCGCAGCAAAAAACGCTCTGTCTGTGCAGAAACTGTTTATAAATCCTTGTGCACACCCCAGATCTGATCTTTTATGTCTCTCTTCATCTCTTTGATACATTTTTTTAAATTAAAGAAGCTGTGCTGTGTAACTGTGAGCCTGCCGGTCTACGAGCTCTAGTGTCCACTTTTTATGCCGTTCTTACTGGTTCCTCTTCAGTGGCAGATCCAGTGGCCTGGTGGGCAGCTCCATTGGCTCTCAACCTGAAAACTTAACTTCTGCTGTTCCCCTTGCTCTCGTGTCCTTTTACTGAATCTTTTCTTTTCGCCTCCACTTTGAAGTTAAAAACCCTCCTGTCTTCTTTTGGATCATTTTTGCTTTTCCATTTGTAATGAATTAATAGGTGCTAACTTACTGAAAATTGATCTTTAAATTATCAGCAGAGAATGAAGGGGTATATCCATCTTAACACTGTACAGACATTTTCCCTGGATTTTTACAATAATGGGGTACTATAGGTGTTTATTTCCCCGGTAACAATAATGAGGAAACTGAGGTTGTGAGAAGCTTTTCAGTGCGTCTCAACTCAGGTTTCATATTAGAATCAATTATGGATTTTTAAAACCACAGATGCTTGGACACCACACTCAGAGATGGTCATTTATTTAGTGTATTATTAAATGTAAGCATTGATAGTTTTTTTTTAATCTAAAACTTATGATATTTTTTCAAAGCTACCATATTGCTGCTCTTGAATCTGTTTATCTTTAACATCATGCCCGTTTGAGATCCTTAACTCTTAAGGAAAAACCGAGAGTCAAATTTCAGAACCTCATATTTCTACAGAGAAGAAATTTCTTATTGAGTTAAATTTAGGTAATGAAGGTTAATAACCTACATAGACTGATATTTCTTATATGAAGACTGCATTTCATCCAGTAATTTAAACGATAAGGTAAATCTGGGCAATTTTTAGAGCATTGGGCTTTCCTTCTTTGCTTAACTGAAAGATGTTCTGTTCTTACAACTGGAGAAATGATTTCTTTTACCCATCTTTACAAATCTGAAAAGTGCCCATTATATGTTAGGGTGGGTGCAGTTCTGAAAAAGACATCCAAAGTCTCTGCTTTCATGCAACTTTTATTTCAAAAGTCTAATGCATTCAGACCTAGAAACTTAGGTTAGGAGATTTTTCATGAGAGGGAAAATTCAGACCTCTGATTATTAGGAGAGGATAATCTCGTCAAGATTCTCTCCAAGTGGACTGATCTTTGAATGAGAGAGTTTTTGAAACACTTGTTTCATTTATTCATTCAACAAATTCATCTTGGCCAACCCACTGCTTTCTGGAGCAGGGGTTGGGGGTACAAGCTGGACACAGACATAAACGCCTAGCCATCTCTATTGGAGAGAAATAGCACTATATAGAAAGTGGTGTGTGCCGCAGGAGAGACCCAGAGAAACAATTTTATATGTTCATAGGAGACAGAATAGGGATGAGAGTGAAAAAAAAGGTAGAGGTAATGGAAAAATCAGTAGAATTTGACTTGTTACATAGAAAGGTAAATTGGATATCCTGCATAAACATACACATCATTCTTTGCAGAGACTATCTTACCTCTTCAGCTAAATAAATTACACATACGAGTAAAACATTTCCATTCTTTAAATGTTATTTGACATTTAGAAAATAAACTAAGTTTTGTTTAAGCAGGACTAATGTTTTTCCTTCATCTTACATTACCTACCTCTCTGTCTCATCCTGTATACACAGACATACAACCACTCTGGCTCTTCTTTTCTTTTTTTTTTTTTTGAGACAGGGTCTCACTTTGGTAGCGTGCTGTGGTGTCATAGCTTACAGGAACCTCAAACTCCTGGGCTCAAGCAGTTTTCTTGCGTCAGCCTCCGAAGTAGTTGAGACTACAGGCACTTACTTCGATACTTGGCTAGAGAGGGGGATCTCACTCTTTTTTGCTCAGGATGGTCTGAAACACCTGAGCTCAGTCATCCACCAGTCTTGTTCTTCCAAGACCACCTCCTGGCCTCACTCTGCTTTCTTGACACTTTTTTCTCTCCTTATTTGCACCTAAACAGTCATAGGTAGTATGATTTGAAAAACAGGTGCTCATAGTGGGGCTACTCTTTAATACTGTCTTATATTCTCAAGCTAAACTTCCCCCTGAATTAAGTAAGGGAGTTCTGGAAATTTAGTGAAATGAAATTAAGGAAAATCAGAATAATTCTATCATAGATGAGTTTCCCAAAGCCTTGACCCAGACTGGTCACTGGATTTATTATTTAAATAGGACTTGAATGAAAAAAGGGCTCGTAGTAATATAATCAGAGCTACCCTAAAGGCCCCAGTAAAATTCTGCCATAGCAAACCTAGCAAAATAATCAACTACTTATGTGCTTGGTACACTTATTATGAACCTACAGAGATTATTTTAAATGCTTATACATGTCATAGAATATAATGCATTTAGAAAACTAGTAGTAATATAGCCACAATTTCTAGCAATGTTCACTTTAAAAGCCACATTTCAAGTTTTTTCTTTTTTTTTTTAACACTTTTTGATTGCTTAACATTCATAGGAAAAATGCCCAAGTCCCAAGTGTGCATGTTGTGTTTTTAAGCCACACAGGAATTTAACATGAAAAATGATGCCAGGAAATTAAAACCCAGACACCACTTCATTAGCCTGATAGCTCACACAGGGCTCTAATAAGGCATACTTACAAAAGCTCATGGGTCATTTAACTTCCTTATAGTTTAATATTCCGAATAAAATCTGCCAGTAAAAACATATTGAAAATATTAAACACATTGTATTAGATGAGATTACCCCCAGAAAAAAAAGGCAAAGGAACATAAACCCTCCAAAGTAAACATTAGACTTGTTTAAACAATGTTGAGACGCCCCCTGCTGGCCCACGTGCATATTACCCGACTCTACCCACATTCCTTGACTTTTTTGGTAAATTTGGTTGACTTTTTCTTCCAAATTAAAGGAAGGTCTGACTTCTTTCTAGATTTTACATTTTATGTGTTTTCTTCCAGTTGTATGCTTGAATAGGTAACATGTTGTTTTGATTGCGATGGCATAAAGGCAAGTTGAACACATTCTCCAATTTCTTCCAAGCTTCTTAATTTGTCAGACTTTTCCTTGTTTCCATTTGCTCTGTGAACTTTTCATTTCTGCCTGGTAGCCACTCTGTCCTTCTTTTCCTGGCCATGGCTTTGTTTTTTAACCAATTGGCCTCACTTCCTGTGAGGTTTGGGTTTTGTGGGACTCGGCCACAGCCCTCCTGTGACATGCCTTTGGCTTTTTTTGCTTATGACTTCCCTTGGTGGTGGCCAGCACAGGCACCAAGCCACAAGCTGACTCCCTTGTGAGGTTCTGGAAGGTGAAAGGCCCATGGTTAGATCATCTGCTTTCTTCATGAACTGTATGTAAGTCCATGATTAAGATGGGTCAACTTTCTCATCTTCCATAGAGCATCAGAATGTTGATTCAAATATCCTAGAACTGATCTAGAAAGAAAATACCAAGATAATGAGAAGTATAATGCATATTCAAAGGTACAAATTGAGAGTAAAATTATATACTTAGGCAAGTGCAGGATTATTGGTTTATACAGAGTATAGACTCAAGTCTTTTTTGTCTCAAGTATTATATTTATTTTAAAAAATTCTAATGCATTGAAGTAGTTCCTAACACAGCCCATAGGCAGTGTTTTTCAGAGTAGAACCAAAGTTGCATATTCTTTTTTTTTTTTTTTTTTTGAGACAGAGCCTCAAGCTGCCACCCTGGATAGAGTGCTGTGGCATCACAGCTCACAGCAACCTCCAATTCCTGGGCTCAAGCGAGTCTCCTGCCTCTGCCTCCCAAGTAGCTGAGACTACAGGCGCCCGCCACAACACCCGGCCATTTTTGGTTGCAGCCGTCATTGTTGTTTGGCGAGCCCGGGCTGGATTCGAACCCACCAGCTCAGGTGTACATGGCTGGTTCCTTAACCCGCTGAGCCACAGGTGCTGAGCCAAAGTTGCATATTCTTATTGATATTGTTTAAATTATAGTGATTGAAACTACTGGAATTGTAACATGCCAGTGAAGCCGTCTATGTGGTATTGATTTCTAAAATTATAGTTTTCTGTCCAAAATTTTCTGTAGGACTCCCCTTTCCTGCCCCAATTTGAGTTCAGCTTTTTACTCCCTCTGCATGCACAGACAGTTGATAGTCTAGGACAGTGCTTTTCAACCTTTTTTATCTCATGGCACACTTGAACCTATAGTTAAACTTCCCCAGCACACTTAAATTATGTTGATCAAAAAAGAATATGTGCTTTGAGCTTTTTCTGAAAATAATTTAATTAATGATCTGTACAAATTTTTGTGGCCCACCTAAGATCTTCTCACACTGATTAAAAATCACCAATCTAGAATAAAAATCTTTTAAGAAAAAAAATATAAGTTTAAATCTGCCCTGTGCTTTGTATTATAAAAAATTTAACTTCAACCCTGCTATAATCACTCCTCCACATATGTAGGGTATTTTTACCTTCTTGATTGGTCTTTAAAAGATGTCATCCTTCAGAGGTCAAAGTGTGCATTTTCTTAATTCCTTATAGAGAGAGTAGTGCTAGTAGTTGCTATTCTCGGAGGGTGTGATTTTTAAGGACCTGAAGCCAACCGTGATCCCTTAAGCCATCTCTAATCTTGCCAGTCTTTCTAAAAGAAGTATACGTTCATCTCCAGAGAGCTAACTTTTTTTTTGGAGACACAGCCTTACTTTGTCGCCCCTCCATAGAGCACTGTGGCATCACAGCTCTCAGCAACCTCAAACTCTTGGGCTTAAGCGATTCTCTTGCCTCAGCCTCCCAAGTAGCTAGGACTATAGGCACCTGTCACAACCCCCAGCTATTTTTGTTGTTGTTTGTTTGTTTAGCAGGCCCAGGCTGAGTTCAAACCCAACAGTTCTGGTGTACATGGCTGGCGCCCTAACCAATAAGCTATGGACGCTGAGCCAGAGCTAACTTTTTGAATACCCCATCATCACAGGGAAGAAGGCAGAATTTTTCCACTCTACACTCAAATATGTAAACCTGTATATCATTTCTTAGTTCTTAACCCATGAAAAAAAATGATGCCAACAAAAACATTAATTTGTGCTTATTTTTAATAGGTAAAATAATTCTAGAGTCTTTTTATTGGAAAGAAAGCATCTGAACTTAATGAAATGATTGTGAGTGTAAATTAAAATTTATCATGAAAAAAAGTGGAAAGGTGAGGAAGGCAGGCATCTATCAGAGAATTGGCATGGAATGATCCCAATAATGACCCAAACCCTTCCCTGAATTCAGTCCATTATCACCAAAAAATACAACGTGTTAGTCCATACGACCCAGTATTATTTGAAATACAATCTCTGTTAGAATGTTTGAATCAAGCTTTCCCTGTGAAATTGGAATTTCTTTTGTTTGAGTGGCAAATGAATTATCTTGGATAAATAAAAATACTGTTTAGTTTTAATATGAATAAGCCCTATGTGGCAATTTGTACAGGCACTACATAACACCTTTTTCCCTTTCTATTCTAGTGTTTCTAAGACCTCAGAGAAATTTGGAATCTATAGACCCACAGTTTACAATCCGGAGGAAAATGGAGCAGATGAGAGAAGAAAAAGAGCTGGTGGAACAACTCCGTGAGGTACCTGAGACATATTATGTAACAAAAGATTAATGTTCAGAACTGAAGCAACCTCCTGTATTTTTTAAGAATAGGGCCAGGCACAGTGGCTTGTACCTACAATCTAAGCACTTTTGCAGGTCAAGATGAGAGGATCATTGGAGGCCAAGAGTTCAAAACCAGCCTAAACAATGTAACAAGACCCCATGTCTACTAAAAATTTTAAAATCAGCCAGATCTGGTAGCACAAACTTATAGTCCCAGTTACTTGGGAGGCTGAGTGGAGCATCATTTGAGTCCAGGAGTGCAAGGTTTCAGCGAGCTGTAAGGGTGCCACTGCACTCCAGCCTGGGTGACAGAATTGGACCCATTTTAAAAAATAGACTTTTGAGTATTGCAAACAATCCTAGTTTCAAATCTAGCTAGGTCATTCACTGACTGACTGATATAGGGCAAGTTGCTTAACAACTTTGAGTCTTAGTTTCTTCATGTATTAAAAAATGGTTCTAATCTACCTTAGTGGGATTTTGCAAGGAATGTATGAGATAACGTAAGGAGAAATCCAAACAATGTATGTATAAATGCCAGCATTATTTCAGTTCAGTTATACTGTAAAATAATGTCCTCTCATTTATTTACTTAATAATAATATTACATAAATTTAAAGGTGTTTAGAGTTATCCTCCCTTTATACCCTAAACTGGTCAGAGCTTTTAAGTTAATCATTTGACCGACAAAACATCTGAGTTCCTAGCATAGATGATGTTGTGTGCTGGATACCACTGAAGATTTTAAGCTTGGTGATGGCAGAGACGTGGTTATCTTATTCCTGTTGCATTTCTTAGTTCCTGGCAGGCACTCTGTAGGTAACCAACTCTACCCATATGGAAGGTTAAATAATAGCATCTTTTTTGGGCCACCAAAGAAGAAGACATTGGTGTTGGTTATTAAAGACAGCATAGTAAGAATTGCTACATTAGTTCTTTATGTTCCAAGAGAAATATGGCTATGAATTAGAAGAGTATAAGAAAGCTTTTTGGAGGAGGTAGATTTTATGTTAAATCTTGTCCTTTTAGTAACAAATGTTCATTGAGTGCCACTCAGGTAGGCGTATTTGAGGTGGTGGAAAGAGGAGAGAACAAGAATGTCCCTGGCTTCTTCAGAAAAGATAGTAAATAAGAAGGAAACAGATAAATATGAGTAATGAGTTATGCAAATGAACAGTGACTCCTATGAATAAAATTTAAATTTAATTAAGGTAGGCTGTCATCTTTGGCAGATAAAACTCTATATATGGTTTAGGAGGTAGTCAGGAGAAATAAATTTTAAAAAAGACAGCAACCCTTTTACCACCAGTTCAAGCTATCCTTAGTGGTTGATTCAACGAGCACAAAGAGAAAGTCAGACCTCTGTCATTTGCCTAGATTATTTAGATATGTTGTAAACTTGGGAGGGGGACTTCCTGAGATCTATGCAAATAAGACAAAAAGCTAAGGTATGCCTCTCAAGGAGTGATATCTTATGATTTTATCTTCAGTGTGGGCCAGATTGATCAGTTATGTTTTAATTTGAGGATATAAAATTAGAGACTGAAAGAGTACCTTAAAACATTGTGTGTACAAACAGTTCTGAAAGAGGTTTCTGTAACACTATTCTATGCACCATTTTTAAGTTTTTGTGTATTGTTAATCATCAGATTAATTCGTCCTTTCATAGGCTATTATCCAGTTAAAAGGTTCATCTGTTACAAAATGGAAACTTTTATCTGAGGTTTTAAAATTGATTTATGAGAGGGTAGAGGATGGAGGAGACATACTTTCCCCTATTCCTTTCATTACATACCTCTAAAGCCCCCAGACATTATATATAAAACAGCCATAAGAACACCCTGTAAAATAAAAAGACGGTAGACTGGGTAGGGTCCTTAGGTCTTGAGGAACAGCACGGTAGTGAGCTCTGTGGGTTTCTCTCTCTCTCTCTCTCTCTCTCTTTTTTTTTTGAGACAGAGTCGCACTTCGTTGCTTTCCGTAGAGTGCTTTGGCATTATAGCTCGTAGTAACCTCAAACTCCTGGGCTTAAGTGATCTTCTTGCCTCAGCCTCCCAAGTTGCTGGGAGGACAGGTGTTTGGCACAACACTTGGCTAGTTGTTGTTGTTGTTTGTTTGTTTTTAAGAGATGGGGTCCCACTCTTGCTTAGGCTGGTCTTGAACTGGTGAGCTCAGGCAATCCACCTGCCTTGGCCTCCCAAAGTGCTAGTATTACGGGCATGAGCCACTGTACCTGGCTCTGAGTTTTCTTTTTGCTTCACATATACGTGGTATCTAAGATTTATGGCTGAAGTAGCTGGGAACCTGGAAACACCAATGGGCACAGGCATTTTTTTCTTTCTAACAAAAGCATGCTTTCTCTAGCCAGATGATCAGGAAAGGGACAGCCTAGCAAGACAGAAAACTTTTAGACATTAAATGCTCTACTCCAGCTAAACAACACAGAAAACACTGTGGTCCCACCCTCACTCATACAGGCAAATGCAGAGTCAGGAGGGGCTAGGATTCTCCCCTCACTGGGGTGATATCAGAGAAGGTCAAATCAGGAGCCAGACATTTCTTTCCCACTGGCCAATAAGGAGCATCTGTCCTCACAGTTTCCATAAGAACCTGGCTTCCCCCCAACCCCAGCAGGAAAGAGGCTCCTGCTCCCACTCCAACCCCTGGCCAGCTGAGACTCAGTGGGTAACCTAGACTTCTCCCTTCATCTGGCAGCAGCAAGATGGTAGCAGTGCCCTTCTGAGCAGTGCCAAAATAAAGCCAGCGAAAGCAGAGATTAAACAGGATCCAGGGTTCCATATCATCATAATACAAAGACCGTCCAGGTTTTAATTAAAAGTCACTCATTATAAGGACCAGAATATCTCAAAGCAAATGAAAAAAAAAAAAATCTGCCAATGACAGCACTGCTCTGACAGAGATGTTAACATTATCTGACAAATACTGTAAAACAGCCGTGATAAAAATGCTTCGATGAGCGATTTCAGACGTGACTGAAGGAAAGGAGGACACCTCAGCAGTGAACTAGAAAATCTAGTCAAAATGTAGTAGCTGTAAAGAAGAACCAAATGGAAATTAAGAACTTACAAATACATTATCCAGAATAAAAAAGCTCAGTGGGTGGGCTCCACAGGAGAAGGGAGGGGTGCCAAGGCAAAGAAGTGGAACTGGAAGGAAGAACAATAGATATTATCTAATCTGAGCAACACAGAGAAAACAGACAGAAAACAAATGAATAAGGCCTCAGGGGGCCTGGGACTTGGAGGAAGGATCTGATATCCTGTCACGGGAGGCTCAGAAGGAAAGCCGAAGGTGGGCAGGGCAGGAGAGGCACTGGGTGGGAGGGAAGTGAGTGTGGTTACCCAAGGGCAACATGAAGGATCCTCTGGAGATGGAATGTTGTGTGTCTTGACTCTCTCAATGCCGATTTCCTAGTTGTTTTGCAAGTTATCACCATTGCAGGAAACTGGGCAAAGGGTATAGAGAAACTCTGTGTTATTTCTTATGAAGGCATATGAATATAGAATCATCTCAAAATCGAAAGTTTAATTTTTTATAAAGGAACAAAAATTGATTTTCTCAACTAAAACATCATCTAAAAGATACCTTAATCCCTCTCCTGCCCCATGAAGAATATGTGAACCAGTCAGATTTGGTTTTTATTATCAGTTCTTTCTGTTTTTATATTTTCATAGCCAATGCTTAGGAAACATGGAACTCCAGAAGTGATTCTATGATTCCTTTCGTTCTAATAATTAAACATTTTAGAGATAAATGAATTTGTGTTTATGCAGAAGGATTTTCAATATTATTTGCAAAATGTAAATAATGCCAGTGTTTGCTAGGCATTCAGATCCTCATGAAGTGAGGGCCTCAGTTTGAGAATACTTGTAATTGTATTTTACTCTCAATTGCCACAGTGTCAGTAGCAACTGGCTTCCCTCCTATTTCCCCAACAGAGCATCGAGATGAGACTGAAGGTCAGTCTGCATGAGGACCTGGGGGCAGCACTTATGGATGGCGTGGTCCTCTGCCATCTGGTCAACCACATCCGCCCACGATCGGTAGCAAGCATCCACGTCCCCTCCCCGGCGGTTGTAAGTAACACCATAAAAGGGGAAACTAACTTTGGCATAACACAGACTCTTCAGGGGCAGTGCTATTGTTCAGAATGCTAATAGCATCACAAGCAATGTACTCAAATCTTTTCTGTTGCACCTTTTCCCATTGTGGTTTGCATTCTTAATAGCAGAAAAGGAACAAAAGAATGGATGTGAATGAAGCAACATTTTTACTGTTAAAAGGGAGACTACTTAAAATATGTAAATGACAGAAATGTAATTTTATTTCATATGTCAAGCAAATTGCTTTTAAAAAATTACTGATTAAGGTGCTTACTTTAAGACTATTGGAATATAAAGATTTATTTCTCCTAAGGGATTATAATTAGCACTGAAAAGACTTTTCAAAAAGCTCCTTTTGGTTGGTACCTTCCCTTCTAGGTGGAATCTCTTTCCTCTATTCATTTTTGGAGATTTTAGGAGAGCTCTGAAAAGATGTGGATTCTATGGAAAATATTATTAATAACCTGTCAAGAAGTCAGCCAGATAGTTGTGAATTCATCAATTCCTTGCTCAGTCACTGCGCTCACGGACACACACGAGTAATACTGGGGACATAGTGGGGACGGTTATCATGAATGAGACTCCGTAATGACCCCCAAATCCTTGTCTCCATTGTAGGGGAGATGAAGCCTGGGTGCAGGGTCCTCTTGCTGGTACCACAAGGGGACGAGAGTTGGTATTATGAGCCTTCAGGTGAGAGCGAAGGAATCCGGGATGGGGTTTAGGAGAAGAGACAAGAATTTTTGCTCACCTATTTGCTGTTTGTTAGAAAGGGCAGAGAGTTTAGGGGCTAGGAATATAAGGTTTGGATTAAAATTCTCAGTCTCCTGCTAAAATCTGTACAACCTTGGGCAAACTACTTGTCCTTTCTTTAACTTGATTTGCTCTTCTCTATAATGAAAATGGTCTTGGGAGGATGAAATGAGGCATTATATATAAGGTACATAATGTAAGTCATTATCATCGTTGGTGTTTATGGCAAATTAAAAAAATTAAGAGCCCCTAAAAATCTCAAGCTACAAGGAACATAAAATGTCCTATAATTGATGTGTTGGGGAAAAGCTCCCATGACACCCCTGTGCCCTCCCTCTTCCCCTGGAAAGCCTCACACTGGTGTTATTTGTCCTATTTTCTTTTCTCTTAGCACCAGGAAAAATCAGCTGATGATCCCATTTCGACTTCTAGTTTCCTTTCAGATCTCCCTCTAAGGTAGGGCAGTAAATTCTGCTCCATAATACAACATGAAATTTTCCAGTATTGCAAATGAGATCCGAGTCCTTGGTGTGATTCCGTCCCACGCGGCTGTTCCTTGGAGCAGTACTTGTTTATCTCCGTCTGCCTTCTCGTCCACCTAAGTGCGTGCCACCACCTCATGGAAGATTCGATGCACAAGGACACGAGCCCCTTGAGGCCTCAGAACTATCTTTTCGGTTGTGAACTAAAGGCTGACAAAGATTATCACTTTAAGGTGGATAATGATGAAAATGAGCACCAGTTATCTTTAAGAACGGTCAGTTTAGGGGCTGGTGCAAAGGATAAGTTGCACATTGTTGAAGCAGAAGCAATGAATTATGAAGGCAGAGTCCTATTAAAGTAACACTAGCAACTTTGAAAATGTCTGTACAGCCAATAGTTTCTCTTGGGGGCTTTGAAATAACACCACCTGTGGTCTTACAGTGGAAGTGTGGTTCAGGGCCTGTGCATATGAGTGGGCAGCCCTTAGTAGCTGTGGAAGAAGAGGCAGAGTCAGAAGATGAAGAGGAGGAGGAAGTGAAACTCTTAAGTATATCGAGAGAGCAATCTGCCCCTGGAAGTGTCAGCAAGGTTCCATAGGAAAAAGTAAGACTTGCTGCTGATGAAAAAGAAGATGACGATGACAAA
>CAUYON010120989.1:0-14642 GCA_963573935.1 Arctocebus calabarensis
TCTTGCCTTTTATGAAGAAAGGCTTTTAAGCATTAGGAAAAGTAGATGTGAAATAAAATAGGAGAAAATGTTTTTAAAAAGTTACCCCTTTCCCGAGTGGGATCACACTTATGGTGCATCTTAGAAAGGACAGGTGAAACCTACTAAATGCAGAACACAAATGTTTTCACACAATAAATGAGAAAATCCCATGAAGGTTATGTTGAACAGTTGGATGAAAATATTTCAGATTGTATATGAAGCCCACACACTGCACACCATGATTGCACTGATGTACACAGCTATGATTTAATAAATTAAAAAAATTAATTTTTAGCACTTCCCTGGTGACTGGGACAGATGAGATTTAAGTAGTTCTCTTACAGTGGGGTCCCTTCTAGGGCCTAAGTTTACGTGTGACCTCAGATGAGAATGACTTCATGAAGTATTTTGGGATGCTGGATGCTGCTTGTCAAGGTCCAGTCAATCTCCTCCAACACACATGCACACATACATATGGCCTCACATGCATGCACACATGTGAACTCATGCACATACATGTAGGTGACACTGTGGCCACCTGCATTCATGACATTTGGCAGAGGGCCCTTCATTAAACGTTCAGATGACATGAGACCTGGAGTCTTCGTGTAGGACGTATTAAAGACCAGATACATTTTTTTCACTTTTTCCAGAAACATGGAAGCTTCAGGGCAAGGCATCTAATTTACAGAAAGAAAAGACTATGATAATCTTTGCTTCCAAGTTTTGCAGAATGAAAGGTATATCCGCTATCATAGTGCAAAAGGAAAATTGAAGACAGATTTAGGATTTAATCAATTCAGAGCTTTCACATGACTCTTTTATAAACTAGAAGAGGTCTGGGCAAGATAAAAGACATGTAGTTCCCTCCACCTAGTCTCAATGAGCTAGCAATTTACATGGATTACCATAACTAACAGAAAGATACTACTTTCTGTAAGACATTCATACAACTCTGGGAACACTTATTTGCATCTACACAGCACCATTTTTCAGAGCTTGGTCTCCAGCTCAAATCTATAGTGTCTGCTCCTTCCAGAATTCTGAAATCAACTGCAAGGTCATGCGTTTGATCTTTGCTTTCCGAAGCGAAATGGAGAGAAAGTGATACTGAAGACTCTGGCAATTCAATCCGCTGAGTGGAAAATCTGAAATGTTCCAGTCTTCAGCATTCGCTTTCAGACTCACCACAGAGATTATTTTTTAAAGCTTTAGCTGCTATTGCCTCTATTACATAATGCTTGGTACTGTACTCCGCTAAGAATAAACAAGCACAGAGGAACACCAGCATTGCAAAAGTGGATTCTGTGCTCTGTGGGTTCATGGGAAACACTCTCTGTGGTTAATTCTCCTGGGCCACCCACCCCTGTGGCCTTAGGTCAGGAACTTCTTACCTGAAACACAGTCCCTGGTGTTCTTCATCTTATAAGGGCAGGGAAAGCTTTAGGCAATACTTTGGCCTCCAAAAGATGGGCAGCGTGGACGCTGGGCACAGAATGACTAAGCATGAGGCTTGACCACATCACAGTGTGGGATTTGAGGATTCCCTTTAGGGAACCTCCCGTTCTTGAGAAAGGAGAAGATATGATGTGAATGGAGCTGGCGTTTTGCTTTGCATTTATTGCAAACCACATCAGTGTAAGTTCCCTGTGTATATGCAGCAGGTGTGGCCCAGTTCAACCTCGACAGACTGGCAATATTTGGAAATATCAAGACTCTGTCCTGGTTCCCTTGAAATCCAGGCTTATTGAGAGCACAGTTTATGAACACCCCTCATCTCTATGCTCTCTCTGTAACTCAGCAATATAGTTCCTATGTTATGTCATGTCAACAACTCGCTTGGATTGCTCAGACTTCCCTGTGGCCAAAGTTATCAAACTCTTTTTAGTCCTTCTTTCACTTCATCTGTTTTTTTTTTTTTTTTAAGTATTTGATGTGATTGACTAGTTTCTCCTTGAAACTTTCTCTTCCCTTGATAGAACCTGGTTTAACATTTTCTTAGTTCTCTTCATTTTGACTCCATTTTTACTGAATGACTATTCTGTATTGTGATGGAATGCAAACAGTAGAAGTCATAACTTGTCCATTGATGAGTAATTTCTACGGTACTGGGCATTGACCTAGGATATTTTATTTTGGGAAGCTATACAGAAAAGTGTTTAAAACCATGACTTTTAAGACCAGTCTGTCTGGGCTCTAATGCTAGCTCTGCCTTTTGGAGACTGTTAAGGATAGGGGCATCAGACAGTGGAATCTGAAATGGAGATTAATTTTTAGGATGTCTATTAAGGAGTGCTGTTGAAATCAACACCTGCAGGGATTAGAGAAGGAAGCAGCTTTGGGCAAAAAGAGAAGTTGGCTATGTTTTCTCTCAACAAAGCCAATTCCAGGGAAAGTCAGAAGCTGGGAAATTCTTTCAGAGTCTTGTGAGGCTGGGGAGAGGAGGCTGTAAATTTGCAAAGTTGCATCTACCAATCTTTGGCTGTAGGCTGCCCCTGGGGAGGGTCGTATTACTTTGGGCAATGTAGCTCTTCTCCCTTAATGAGGCTGAGAGTTGAGAGCTGGGAGCTGGCAAATAGCAGCACTGCCAGCCATCAGTGGAAATAGTGATAATCCCGAAGAGAATCTGGAGAGAGCTTCATAGCTTCTATTGTCTTGGAATGCAATCTCTTTATGAGTAGGACAATTATTTAATCTTTCTTAAATAATTGGTTCACTTTCTGTACCTGTAAAATAGAAATAATCATAGTCTGTACCTCATGGGCTTGTTGAAATTATTTAATTTTTTACTGGTCACATAGTAAATGCCCAGTAAAATCAGTCAATGTTTTATTCCTTAGCTAGAAGCTGGTGCCGCAGAGCAAATGTCAACAAATTGACAAACTATAATCTTAGACACATCTTAGATTCATGCCGTATTCAATTCACAAATTCCATTGATCCTTTTGAATACTTTTCTTATTATTAACCTCAATGATGAGGCTCGAGATCAAATTTTCAATGATGCTTTCATAGGTCAGATCCTTATTTATGAAGTTGAATGATTAAGTTTGCAAGAAAGAGTGTTCCATCCCCCATTGCTGAATGTCATGATGGTCATAGTGCCAAGTACTCCCCTTGGGAAGCTTTTCCCTGACATCAGTGCCTACTTCACTTTTCAAAGCAATTTTGGAACTTTCTTTCTGGAATGGCTATCAGAGCTGTCATCATATGAAGTCTGACAACTACATTCATGAACTCAGGATGAAGAAAAGTGCTTTGAAGGGTGGATTAGGGGCTGTCATTGGTGTGTAGCTTCCCAAGGGGAGCACCTCAAGGGTAACCATAGTGATATTCAGCAATGAGGTGTGTAGCACTTTTTCTAGCATTAGATGCGCTGTTGTCTGGATCTGGATTGTGTCTTTTTTTTTCTTTCTCCCATCCAAGTAATCTTTTGTAAATAGTGAGTGATCTTTTCTACAAATTCAAATTCAATTATTGGTTTCCTTAAAAATCCCTTTGCTGATGAGACAAGGTGTATGTGGCTTAGCAGAAAGATAACTGCTCTGTCTCTTGCCACTCCCTTTATGTAGCTACTTCTCCAATACCAGCTAATTACTTTGAACACATTTCATCAGGCTCCTGCATTTGTCTGGGATCTTGACTGATTATTCTGTTGAGTTTAACTTGTCTCTACAACAAAAATCCCTTCTACAAAGCCTTCTGGGACTCTCATTTATACAAATGATTTTTTGCCCATAGGAAAAAAAAATTGTTCTCTCTCTCTCTCTTCTATGTTACTTTGCTTCCCCTGCTCAGATCTTCATTAAAACACTCAGCATATTGTATTATAATGTGGTTTGTTGAACTCTGGAATCAGACAAGTCTAGGTTTAAATTGAATCTCGGGTCTTATTTATGTAGTGTCCTTGGACACCTTTAATTAACTGCACCCTTAATTTTCTCAGCTTACCTTACAGGGTCTGTGTCAGGATTAAATGAGAGAACGTATTCAAAAATACACAAAGTGTGTACTTCGTTCTGAGTAGATAGAAGTGTTATCGTACTCATCTGTTCGCCTCCCCACTTAGTGCGGGCTCTTCCAGAAAAGGAGGTTTGTCTTATACATCTTTGTTTTGTGACATCTAAGAGAGTGTCTGGCATATTAAATGAATAACTGTTAGGTAAATGGCAAAGGAAAGGTTTGATACATATTATACATCATATTGAAGTTGTACAGGAGTGTAAAGGACAGACTTTTGGAAAAAGTGAAATGTCAAGTGTAAAAGGCACAGAAACTTAAGGAGTTATTATCTGTATTCTAAAATGAGAATGCTTCCTAATCTAAGCAAAAGCTTTTCAAAGATTCACTAATATTTGCTCATGTCATTTCAGGTAAGTAAACATTTTTTTCCCCTATGGATAAGGCTAAAAATCACAATGGCTAGTTCATGGTAATGTGGTATTTGCTTATTCATTTATTCATTCATTTAATAATTATTTGTTGTGCATCTACTAAATGCTAACCATGTAGGCGGAAGCAATGTGAAGATGAACAAAGCCAAATGTGGTGGTACCCCACACAAAACTCCATCAAATTAAGGATGTGACTGTTACAGCAAATGATTGTTACAGCAATGACAGTCAGTGTGGTAAGGCCTCTTACAGGGAATGTGCAAGATGCTATAGTAACATGTAGTGGAGGCACCCAACTAGTTGGAGGGAGTCAAAGGAGGTGAGAGTATTGTGGCATAGTAGTTCAGAGCACAGGGTTCCCAAAGGGCTTTCGAATCTGCAGTAAGCCTTTAGACTTCATGCAAGGGTAATATGTAGGTTTAAGCCAAAGAAAATAAACAGTAAGGAAGTAATACCATCAGATTTCCATTTTTTCCAAGACCTCCTTTCCTTCCAGCAGAGATTGGGTTAAAAAGGCAAAAGCTAAAGCCAGAGAAATTACCTGGGAGACTACTGGCAACCTGAGCAATTATGAACCCAGTCTCCAAATCTGGATCTTCATTCGCCATTGTTTTGTCTTACAAGGCTTGAGCATTGTACTATTATAATAATAAGGAGTCAGGACCAAAAGTATTATGAGAAAAAGGACCATATGATTACACACATCCAGAGAGAGAGAGAGAAGAAACCAATAGAACTCGTCTGGTCCATCCTTTCACCTTTAGATGGAAAAGTCTGCCTCACAAAGGTAGGTATCCCACCTAAGCCCCACTCAGTGAGTCTGAATCATGTGCTTTGGGTTATACATGTCCTGAGGGCAAACAAAAAGAAAGAGTGGGCTTGCTCTGTACTTCCAAGAAACCTTTCATCTAGTGAATAAAACAAATAGTTCTACCTAGAATGACTTGAAGCCAAGGAGAGAAAATGAACATAAGACTAAGTAGGTTTCTACTGCTCTAAGTATTCTCTAGGCCCTTTTTAATAGAGGGGGAAGATTTGTGCTACCTCAATGTCAAACAAACCTGTATAAATCTAGGGTAGCTGATGGAGTTTGACTGAGAAGTCTACTCGTATTAAGGCTAAAGAAATTCTAAGGTTTTCTCCGCAGCAATATGTATGGTTTTCTGGAACAGAAATGGAGTAGAAAAATATCCCTATTCATCCTCACTTAGCCTCTTCTTGTGTGATCCTGATCCCATGGTGATGATCGGTTGTTTGGAGTCACCACAAACCTTCCTCCTTGTCACAATGCAGATTATGGGTCATGAAAATTATGCAGGAGAAAGTCATGGTTGGATACTGTGGAAATATCTTAACTGTAGTCATCATTTGTAACAAGATTTTTAAGAATATCATGATATAAAATAGTTATTGAGCATGATTTTTTTATTGCATGTTTTTACTGCAGGAAAAATGTATTTTTACATCATAGGTAATTTTTAATATTTAATAATATATAACTAATAATTTAATATGCATATAAGATAACTTAAGTTATTTCCAAATTTAAAAATATCTATTGTAGACCAGTATGTGAAATGTTTTAGTAATTTGCAGTGGTTTGCTCTGAAGTTTGAATCCTGGATTTACTACTGATCAACAGCGTGAATATAAACAGGTTTCATATCCTCTGTGTGACTCAGCATCCACCACTAAAATAGAGGGAATAATAGTGGCTACCTGACTGAGATTGTTGGGAGGATTAAATGAGTCCATACATGTTATGAGATCAGAATAACATGTGGTACATAAACAGCCCTTTTTATTATCTTACTGCTTTGAAACTCTTAAGATATTGTGGTCCCATCCATTAATACTTTTCTATAAAATGATGACCAGGCATGCCTGTGGGACTGTCTATATTTCATATTAAAGGCAATTACAATTACTACTCTACCCCTCACCTACAGTTCTGAGTTATTATATGTAAAAGTACTTAACAATTATCCATTCTTGAGGGATAGAATTATCAGAGAATACCAACATCACACTCTATTGATCTTTAATCATCCCAGATGGAAACTACATTTAAAGGTGCAATTCAATCCTTGGAAGAAAAGATGAAGAGTGATGCTGGTGTCACATTGTGTTCCAAACCAGATTAAAGGTCTCTGGAGTCATGGTCTACACACCCTGCTTCATGGGTACAAAAATCCATTCGTCCACCAAGGATGCATGGAGCTTCCTCCCAAGTTCCATCTCTGAAATATAATAAGCTAAAGGAAATATCAAGTGGAAATGAATGATTAACAGTCACAAGAATCTGGAAGGTTTCCATTCATTAAAACAAATCTGTTGAGTAAACACTATCTGTCAATTGTTAAGATAGATATGAAGGTACCAACCAATTAACAAGATTGGTTGTGTTAATCTTTCTTCCAATTTGTGGTGAAAAAAGTGAACTAAAAAATTCACAATTCAGTTTGATAACAGAAGTAAACAGAATCCAGGATGAGAGGAATGAGAAAAAGGGGATGCTGGGGACGATTAGGAGAGTGAGAAAAGGGGGATGCTGGACACAGAGAAAGACACTTTTGGGGTGGTAGAACCTGGACTGAGTCTTGAAGGACAATGAAGGTTGATCACAAAATAAGATTGTTTCATAAAAGGATAATTTTGTTTCTGACTTAAGTAACTCAGTCATTACCTTGTAATTCTGAGGATTGGCAAGGAACTTGCAGTTGAAAGTAAGCAGGGTGAAAGGCAAGATCATTTCCAGAGTGCCTTCCTATTGCTCTCCATTTTAGCGCAAATGTTATCCAGATTTATTTTTTCTTGATCATGTTAGAAGTTAATTCAGGTAAAAGATAAATAGGAGAAAAAAATGTATAGATTTTTATTGTCTTACTTGGATTTAATTCAACTTGCAATGAAAATTGAACATCCATAGAAGTAAAAAGGTAACTTTTAAAGCTCATATATGTCACATCTTAGAGAATGAGACTCTGATTGGGAAAGCATTATGTTTATAATAATGATAACTAGTATTGACACCGTGTACAAGGTATTGTCCTTGGCTCTTCACAGGTGTTATTTTATTTAAGCCTTTCAACAAACCTATGAGGTAAATACCATATTCTCCCCATTTTACACATGGTAAAACTGAGGCTTAGAAAGTTTGATCACCCACTGTTAAAAGATTAGGTAAGATTCAATATTAGGGCTTCCTATTTTGCAGAAAATACAGAGGATTGGAAATCTATGAATCTAGTTAGAGTCCTAACGTAGCTATTTGTTGGTAAGTCAAGAGGTAGGTGCATTGGCCTTCTCTATCTATTAAACGTGTAACTGAGGAATGGGTTGCTAGGGCAGGAGTAACTGGAGAAGTTGAAATTAAAGCTTTTTGTAGCCTGCTCAGGCTTTGACATTCTATGGGTTGGGATGCATGTTGAAGTCTTCATTCTCATTGAGACTCTGAGTATAAAGAGATGTGCTAATTGACCCATGCAAAGTACTGAGAGGACAGATACATGACCAAAAGAAAGACCAATCAATGTGGTTATTGGTTTGGATCATACATTTATTATAAGCCCTCTCCAAGTTCTATAGGTCATGGGTTTCTACTCAGCCTAAAGGATTATTTAGATTATTGCCCCTCCCTTTATAAAACAGAAAAAAGTAGCAAGCACAGTTTCTCTGAAGAAGGAAAATTTTGTTCTTCCATGAACAAAGGTCTTCCTGGCCATTGTTTGTGTTTTAAGACAATTCAAGAGGCAAGAGAATCACCTAAACTCAGGAGTTGGAGGTTGCTGTGAGCTGAGATGCCACAGCACTCTGCCGAGGGTGACAAAGTGAGACTCTGTCTCAAAAAAAGAAAAAAAAAGGACAATTCAGAAAGGGGCTTTTTGTGATGTATTCTCTTGAATTTTGTTATCACTCTTTTACCCTGCAGTTATGCTGCCCAAATGTAACAGAATGAAAACCCTTCTATGTAGAGATTTGGAAAGGAAAACCCACACAGGTTCTTTTCAAGCTACAGGTGGTAATGGGAAGGGTGCAGGGTGAAGCTATCAGCCCTTTCTAGCTTCAGTTTTTACATTGGTCTTTTAGCTGCTGGTTCATTTTGGCAACAAGCAAGTTACTGGGGCTTTTTAGTAATCCATTTTCTTTGAAGATTAAAAAAAAAAAAAGGATGTCTACTCTGGTCATTTAAAAGTCTTTAATGTTGGGCCTACCCTTGGGTTTTAGAGCAAAAAGACATAATGTTTGAAGTTAGAATACTGGTTATGATATGCTTACTAGCCTTGTGATTCTTTATAACATTCCTCCTTCATTTTCCATCCATAAAATGGGAATCAAAATCCTTATTTCATGAGTTTGTCTTGAAGTTTAAAGTTAATAGTATATGTAAAATAATCAGTTCAGTACCTGCCTGAAGTTTAAGAAATGGGAACTAATCGCATTGTTAAAAAGCAACAGAGACTAGTATTCTCGGTTAATAGAAGTAATGCTAATAGTGTACTATTCCCTGTTCATTGGGCAAGACCATTTATAAAACTCTTTCTTATTCTTCAAATATTTAGCTTCTTTGCAGCACATGTAAGTAACAATAGCAACAGATGCTGTGTCAATAAACAAACAGAATGAAAAATAATTGACACAATAATTGCTTGTGCCCTTAAAGTTCGCTATTAGAAATTACAAAACTTAGGGCTTAAATTCTTCTAGAAGGAAAACTGAGTTCAGAGTGGCTTTATATGTGCATCAGCCATTATTTTATATATTTTTAGGAATATCTGCTATCTGTGGTTTGTTGTGATTGTTTGCGAAAAGCAGACATAGGAGGAAGAGATATGAGATTGTGCTAGCCTCATAAGAGAATGCCTGAGGTCTGAACAGCATATTAATATACTTTGCACAAAGATGGCCGACCCAGCTGAGCTCAGATATCAAACCTATCTGCACGCACAAAGCTGTTAATATTCAGTGAAAAACCCTTGGAAGGATGGCAATAAATTCTGGGAAAAGGAAATAGTAGTGTGCAGATCCCTGCTTAGAAATCTTTGATGTCTACAGAGAAACCCTTCTTGAAAAGATAATTATTTTCTTCTTTGGCTCATCTTTGAACATTGCCCAAAGTAAGTCATTTTGTATCTAAAGACCACCACCGAGTTCAGAGAGGGTAGGAGGGGCCTTCCTTTAAACTCTTGGTAAACCATTTGCATTTTCCAAAAGTTAGTTGACAATTACATGGTTTGGGGACTTCCAGTTATAATTGTAGTGTAAAAATAATAAGAAACAAGCAGAGGTTATGTTAACAGGCCCCTGGTGGCTGTCAAGGATGTGTGGTTCAGCTTTTGAAGTCAGTTTCAATAGATTTTCATGGGAAATAATGTAATAAAATACTCCCATTCCAGGTTTCATAAGTGATATTGTTGAATGTACTGATGCCACGTCTTATGAATTTGTTTTAGGAAATTGTTTTACTTCCTCTGAATAACTGTTTCAGAAATCAGACCTCCTCTGTTAGACTAAATGAAACAGAAAGTTGTGATGACATTTCTTTTTGTTTCTACTTTTATATATAACAAAATTAATTTCAGCATCTGGTTTTTAAAAAATGAAACAGACACAGAAACCTGAATGAATGAGAACTAACCACCTGCTTTCTCTAGCTTTTCTTCTCAAAATTATTACTTTAAAATTTTTTTTCTGTATATCCAGAAAACAAGAAAACAAAAATAAAAACAAATTTTATGTGTGTGTGTGTGTGTGTATATATATATCTAGAGAGAGAGAGAGAGAGTTTGTTTTATACAAACAAGTAAATGATGTACTGTTGAGTACTTTGATTTTTTACTTAATGTATCTTGGAGACTTTTAAATATTATTGTGTACAGATCTGCTGTGTACGTTTCACCATCTTCATACCTTCTGTTATTTAGATGTACCGTAATGTTACCATTAGCTAACCAGTTATTTCTATGTCTTGTTATTATATATTTGTAATGATTAGTATAAATTATTTTATGGAATTGCTGAATAAAGTGGCAAGTACATTTAAGATTTTAACTTATATGTTAAGTTCTAAGAGTATGTGAGAGTGCTTATTTTAGGCAAATATTCTATTGTCTCTGCATGTCTTTCTTTACAGCTGAATAAGGGTGTGGAACTTATCAAGGTTGGTAGAATAGGTAAATTAAGGATAAAAATTTGGGATACAACAGAAGTGTTATTTTATACAGGTCCCAGCAGAGAACAGAAGATGCACACAAATTAAGATTATTTATGAAAGGGTCATTTACAAAGATATAGGTAGAGATAGGAGAAATCCATGAGATCGTGCAAAAACCTGGAGCTAGTAAATCATGGCTAAATTGTTACCATTCCAAAGCTATGACAGAGAGAAGAGGGGGCATATGTTGACCCTCCAGAGGAGGCATAAAGAGAAGCTCACCTGGAAAGAAGCAGCAATCTTAGGTGGAGTCCCAGGCATGTATGTGGTGCCCTCTTTCTCAATGCCCTTGGAACTTCCTGTGGGTTAAACCAAGCAGAAACCAGAACATATGCTCTCTGATGGAGATTCATACCTGTCAACTTCTCAAGGCAAAGAGGAGGATTAAAAAGTGTAAAGAGTAGATCTGAAGGGTCAAAAACTTCAAATAATCCCCACCAGACATCAGTTCTACCATCACTTTGATTTAGGAATGGCCCACTCCAAATCAGATAAAGACCCATGCAAAATCTTTGTCTCCTAGAGCAAAATCTGCAATTTGTTTTGGTAAAATAGGTATTTTGTCCATTATCTAATTATTCTATTTTGTAAAGCCGTCTGAGGGGAAAGACTATGTCTAACTTACTTATCACACTTTCCACAGAACCCAGAACACTGCCTGACACAAATGCATTTCTTAATTCATATGTATTAATAAATAAATGAATGTATGAATAAATAAATACATGCATTTATTTATATAGATAAATAAATATAAGTATATGGCAAATATCTCAACTTGATATTTTATATTGCTATTTAAACCTATTTATTCATTGTGAACAAATTATTCAGTGCTGTTGCTATGACACAAATCACAGGAAATTTCCTTCTAGAGAGTGGCTGCTTCTAATATCTTCACGAGATCTCAACCCTAAGAGATCTAAAGTCAGCCATAGCTTTTCTCTTTTATTGGACTCTCCCGTATGATGAATTCCAGGTATTTGTGTTTTACCCACATAGGGAAAATAAGCAATGAGAGAAATTCCTGATATTTAAATGGCATTCTATGCTGTGGGAGTTTCCATTAATACCCTATACCAAGTTTTCTGAGCCCTAATTTAAGAATCTCAAGCATCTGTATATACTGTGCTCTTCTTTTGTTCATGTCAATGGAGGTTATTACTCTAGGAAGCTTTTTCTGTATTTGGTTGACATTCATTCTATAAAAGCAATTGTCACATTTAATTGTATTTTTTCTTAAATGGCTGTGTTAAATATAAACTTTTGTTGTCTAGACGCCTATGGGTGTTAGACCCTGTCTTTTGCATCATGTATGCACAAACACAGAGTCTGACACATAATAAAGATTCAATGAGTAGAAGTTGAATTTACTCAGGAAGTCAACATACTTCAAACATTTTCTCTGCTCTGTTGCTACATCCCTATACCAATGAGAGGCAACAAGAAGCTGATTCTCGCTGTTTTCAGCTGTTGAACAGAAAGCATGAAAATCAGCATGATAAGATAGAATAAACCAGGGCTTTGATACGAGACTGACCCTAGCCTCAAATCACAGCTTTGCCGTTTCTAGCCTGATAACCTTGAGCTTTATCCAACTTCTTGAGGTTGCTGGGAGACTGTAATGAGATTACACACACAGTAAATTTGCTGACACTTGACAAAATACTAGCTTCCCTTCCTCTATCACTGTCCCCTTAAAAATATCAAAAATTGTAATATGGTTAAAGTCAAAGGATGAGTCATTGGATTTAAATGGGTGTTTTAAGCAGCATCTTATAATTTTAGAAAAAGGGCAGGGCATAATGATAGCCAACAGCCTTCCTTTAAAGTTTCTTATCTGTGGAATGTGAAAATGTAATCTTTGTACTACGTGATGTTTCTTTGCTTTTCTCAAGAAAAAAAAAATACAACTGAACAAAACACAAGACTTTATATGTGCTCACCCTTTTTCTATATAAAATGACATTTGAACTTGACTCAAATGGAATTGAACCAACAGATGTGGTATCTATATGGTAATGTAATACCTGTGACCCTCTCATCCTCATCCATTTGTGAAGTCTTGTCTTTTGGTGTAATCTTTAAAATTTTATCCATGAGCTAATCTGTCCACATCAATTACCCAACACCCCTGAATGAGAGAGCTATTTTAGTTCCCAAACTCATCATTTCTGCCTATTCCATAAGCCCACCTTCCAGTGCCTCTCCCTCCAAATTTTTCACTTGGCTGCAGGCACCTTTTACCTTGAGTTCTTTGCCACTGCACATGACCACCTAATTATTATTATCCATAGAATTACAGTATAAGTGATTGAATACACACACACACACATATACACACAATAGCAACCATCTTACTAACAGCATTAAATAACATCCCCAAATTCTTTTCCTACAGAATCAGGGTCCACAGTCCATAGCATGTATGCTCCCGCTCAGGCTCAACAGCCCCATCTCGCATCATGCTTTCTCTTGAGTCTTCACTGTAGCCATGTAGAACCTTCTTTTAGGATGCTTTAAGGCTTTCCTTTTTATTTTGGAATATCTTCTTTCTTTATTCATCATGTTTCCACTCCCAATCCCATCCACACTGCCAAGGTCAATTCACTTCTACTCATGATGCAGTTTTCAATTTGAAACAGCTGCCCCTCCAGAAGCCCTCCCATTCACACAGCCTGCTAAATCATCCAGTGCACACTGCACTACCCAGTGCTCACATAACTGCCTGACTTCCTCCAGCTGACTGTGAGCCCTAAGAGAGAAGGAACTATGTCTGCCTGATTTCTTCTTGTATACCAGTGTCTGGTATAGTGCATTGCCCATCAAAGATGCTCAATAAGTAACTCTGGATCAAAACTCTGACCTAAGACATGAGGAAATTTGGTATAGAAAGGTATTAGTTTCCTGTTGCTGCTGTAACAAATTACCACATGCTCACTTAATATTTTAAAAGAATATGAAAGTGTTATTTCACAGTTTAGGAGGTCAGAAATTTGTCTCACTAGGCTAAAATCAAGGTGTTAGTGAAGCTATATTTATCCTGGAGGCCCTGGGGGATATTCCATTTCCTTACATTTTTCAGCTTCTAAAATCCTTGGCATGCATCCCTTTTTCCCCATGTTCAAAGAATGGAGCCAAGCCATTCTCATGGTGCTATCTCTCCATCTTGCTCTTCTTCCTCTCTCTTCTACTTATAAGGACTTTTGTGATTATACGGGGTTCACTGGACAATCCAGGATAATCTCTCTTTTAGGAGAAGCTTATTTAAACTTATTTAAGTTATTACTTTAATTCCATCTGAATTCTTAATTCTACTTTGCATGTAACCTAATATACACACAGGTTCTAGAAATTAGGGCATAGACTGTCATTCTGCTTATCACAATAATTTTATTCTTTCACTCAAGCTTAAATGATTAAAGTAGGGCATGAGGTTAGTGGACCTCTATGGAATCTTATATCTGTAGCCCAGGTAGTGCAGATAACATGAAATTATTAAACAGAAATATTTTACTCCTTTCTTTAAGGTAATCACGTTGTCTATAACTCCAAGTCATAAGCCATAACACGTAGGGTAGAAAAAAGCACTTACCAACCACAGCAATGACATCATGACTTAGACTTGATTCTTAAACTAGCTATTAATTTGTTTTTGTTTTTGATGACCTAGCATGGCCGTGATGTCAATACCAGACATTACTGAGAGAGGAAAGATTTTCTCTAGCTGGGTGTTGTGGCAGGCGCCTATAGCCCCCGCTACTGGGGAGGTTGAGGCAAGAGAATCACCTAAGACCAGGAATTAGAGATTGCTGTGAGCTGTGATGCTATAGCACTCTACCGAGGGCAATTAAGTAAGACTCTGTCTCTACAAAAAAAAAAAAAAAAAAAGATATTCTCAATTCCTTAATATCTCATTGGTACATGAAGGCAGCAAATTGACAATTTATCTTTATTTTAAACTATGAATAGAGAAATTCAGGATATGATGCAAGTATATATCTATTATAAGG
>CAUYON010120990.1:0-11395 GCA_963573935.1 Arctocebus calabarensis
GAGGCAGGAGACTCACTTGAGCCCAGGAATTGGAGGTTGCTGTGAGCTGTGATGCCACGGCACTCTACCCAGAGTGACAGCTTGAGGCTCTGTCTCAAAAAAAAAAAACAAAAGTGCCTGATTTCTGATTGACTTCTATCCCTGTGGGGGAATCTGCAAATGCCCCAAGGGAAAAAGGGGAGGCGTGGGCTGGGCTCATCTCAGCCGAGTTCTGCAGAATTGTGGCTTCTCAAATGCTGCCTGTCTGGGTTGATCGCAGGTGTACTTAAACAGTTGCTATCTGTATTTTAATCAGGTTTTACAGTAGTTCTGGGCAGGAGGATTAGTATGATACAGGCTATTCCTTCGGGGCCATAAACAGGAGTTCTGAGGCCCAGAAATGAATGTATCACTTCACATGTGCTCCTACTCGTGCACAGTAGGATTATCATCTCCCTACATAACATCTTAATTAATGCTACTTAGTATTGCACTAGGTTTTGGCAGCTGTGTTCCACTATTGGCAAGACTTACACTTGTGGCCATCCAAAATTTCCCCCTTCCCCCACTTGAATTGCCTGCTATTAAACCACATCTCCTTGGTCTGGTAATAATGTAGTATTTCTTTGTTTTTAAAGATGAACACAGTATTTTAATTTATCCTTATTTAATTTGGGTCTGTTTTCTCTACCCCTGAAGCCTCTTGAATATTTTATAGCTAGATTTAGTTTTCCATTCATTTCCCTTTCAACATTATATAATTATTTGAAAATCCTGTTTTGGTGTTTTCCCATTTCATAATAGCTATGAGAAGTATGACCACTGTTCTTTCTGATAAGTAATAAAAAGTTCCCTACTTCTTTAAGTAAGGGGAGACATAATGTCAAATTTTGTTTTCCTCACAAAATAAGTTTTGACTTTTATGAGCAGTTACTTGAGAAAATATATAAACCCAAAAGATGCTGTGAATTTAGTTATACTTTTAAGTGCCTTTTCTGCTGCGCACAATAATTTACCCATGCATACAAAAGATTATAGAATAATTCCTATTATGTTTATGGATTCCCTCTCCCTGCAAGAATTCAGACCCAGTGATGAGAACCATTGTGGTCAATCCACAGCTTACCATTATAACAAAGACTTTACTCTTTATTTTTTAATGGATTTTTGTTTGTAAATAATTTCAAGCTTACAAAAAGTTGAAAATTAATGCCAGGCATAGTGGCATATGCCTGTGATTCCGGTTACTTGGGAGGCTGAGGATAGGAGCATTGCTTGAGGCTAGAAATTCAAGGCTGTAGTCTGCAATGATGGCACCAGTGAACAACCTCTGCACTCCACCCTGGGC
This sequence comes from Arctocebus calabarensis, assembly GCA_963573935.1. NCBI lineage: Eukaryota > Metazoa > Chordata > Mammalia > Primates > Lorisidae > Arctocebus > Arctocebus calabarensis. Next base: position 1,328 of record CAUYON010120990.1, read on the forward strand.
AACGTAACAAGATCCCATCTCTTAAAAAACATACAATGTGGCTCAGCGCCTGTGGCTCACCGGGCTAAGGCGCCAGCCACGTACACCTGAGCTGGTGGGTTCTGAATCCAGCCTGGGCCTGCCAAACAACAATGACTGCTGCAACCAAAAAATAGCCGGGCGTTGTGGCGGGTGCCTGTAGTCCCAGCTACTTGGGAGGCAGAGGCAGGAGACTCGCTTGAGCCCAGGAATTGGAGGTTGCTATGAGCTGTGATGTTATAGCACTCTACCCAGAGTGACAGCTTGAGGCTCTGTCTCAAAAAACAAAAAACATACAACGTATACATTTTTTTCCTGAACTATTTCACAGTAAGTAACATCATGGCCCTGGCTCGGCGCCTATGGCTCGGCGGGCTAAGGTGCCAGCCACGTACGCCTGAGCTGGTGGGTTCGAATCCAGCCCGGGCCCACCAAACAACGACAGCTGCAACCAAAAAAATGGCCGGGCGTTGTGGCAGGCGCCTGTAGTCCCAGCTACTCGGGAGGCTGAGGCAAGAGAATCGCCTAAGCCCGGGAGTTGGAAGTTGCTGTGAGCTGTGTGACGCCACCGCACTCTATGGAGGGCGATAAAGTGAGACTCTCTCTCAAAAAAAAGCAAAAACGTGGCCCTTTACCCCCTAAATGTCTCAGTGTGTATTTCCCAGAATAGAATAAATATTGTCTTATATAACTGAAGGTTAGTTAAGACCACATTCCAGTTTATATTCCAGTTCCAATTTTCTATATTTGGTGAAATACTTCTATTTTATCTATTAGTCTAAAAATATTCATTGTGATATTTCCCCCTCTTAATACATAATCCAGTTGGGTCAGGTATTGCATTTAGTTGTCAGTCTCTTTGGTCATTAGTTTCATGGTGGTGACTAGAGCTGGTTCTCCGTTCTTACTTAGCCTGTGTCTTAGGCACATCCTCTGACCTCGCCCTCAGACGGGGCTTTGTCACTGCTTGGTCGTTGTCTTTCTCCCCTCTCACCCGTGACCATCGCATTCTGCCTTATGTTTCTTCTGTGGGGAGTGGCAGTTTGGTCTTGAGATAATTCAACTGGAAGTTAAACAAAGGTGAGAAGGATATGTTGAAACTAGGGGGGGAAAAAAACCAGGGGAGAGATTTTAAATTTTAAAGATTGTATTTGGTCTTGTTCATTTGCTAGATGTGGCTGCAGACTTGCATTAGGTTTTCTAGAAACCAATTCATATTGGGCAACAAGACCAGTTCTCTGATTTACAGTTTCTCTAAGGTAAAAACAAACTAATTGCACATGGGAAGTATCATTTGGCCTGGTATCAAGATCAGAGAGATCCCTTGAGTCCTTATAAAGAGGACACTATTGATTGACATTTTCAATGATACCTTTACTATAAATAGGACAGTAGTTTCATTGGATTGTCTTTTTTTTTTTTTTTTTTTTTGCAGTTTTGTTTTGGCTGGGCCTGGGCTTGAACCTGTACCCCGCCACCCCAGGTATATGAGGCTGGTGCCCTAGTCCTTGAACCTATTGGACTATCTTTAACAATGTAGGGCAATTGCCGAATAGTATGTGCATTTCCATGAGAAGCAGAAATTATTTGATTTTGTGTCTATTCAGAGTTATTTTAGAGTAAAATTTTAGACCAGTGATTTAGTTGTAGAACTCTTCTTCAAATGAATTATTTTCAGGGAGCCATATATATATAACATAGGAGAAAGTGGCGTTAAAGTGAGGTGGTGTACCTCGAATGCTACTAGCTCAGCCCCCTCCCTTTCTGTTTTTTCCCAAAGAGTCTCTTCCACCTCTGCAGAATGACTAGAGCTGTGAGCACATTATACAAACTACTGTCCAGAGAAAATTGGTGCAGTGTGTAGCCCCACATAGTTCTCCACAGATGTGCCTACCTGAACTAAAAATTCTGATTTTGTTCTTTATTAGTATTTCAATGACTTTATTTGAAATTTCAACCCTTTTAAAAAGTCCTTATTTAGGCGGCACCTGTGGCTCAAGGAATAGGGCACTGACCCCATATACCAGGGGTGGCGGGTTCAAGCCTGGCCCCAGCTAAGACTGCAAAAAAAAAAGAAGAAAGAAAATTTAAAATTCCTTATTTAGTATCATTTCCTTATTCTCAGACACTGACCTTTTCTTCCACTTCACAAGTAAATTTATTGTACTTTATATAATACAAAAAAATCCAGCTTTTCTATGTGTGTTAAGAAAGAGATGAGGCCAGGTGTGGTGGCTCACGCCTCTAATCCTGGCCGTCTGGGAGGCCAAGGCAGGTAGATTGCTTGAGCTCAGGAGTTCAAGACCAGCCTGAGCAAGAGCAAGAGCAAGGCCTGCCCCCTTCTCTACTAAAAAATAGAAAAACTGAGGCAAATGATTGCTTGAGGGTAGGCATTTGAAATTGCTGTGAGCTATGATGCCACGGAACTCTAATCAAGGTACCAGTGTGAGACTCTGTCTCAAAAAGAAAAAAAAAAAGAGATGAGCCTTTTCTTATTTAACGCTAAGTATTTGTCCTCTGGATCTTATAATTTCCTCCCTCTTTTGGGACAGTGTTCCATTAGTTATCCCCATGCTCGGGATTCTGAGTCTCTCCTTCTAGCTACTTTTCTATAACCTTAAAAAAAAAAGTCCCTTCACCGACCTAGCAGCCTGTTTTCTTCAGTAGCTTCTATCCTTTTCACCTCTCCTGCTAGACTTGAGAAAGTAGCATACATTTGCTATATTCCATTTACTTCCCATTCTTTTCTTTTATTAAAAAATTACATATGAATTTATATAAATATACGTGAAATTTTTATATGGAAGTAATGTAGTAAACATTTATGTTCTTACTGAATTTAAGAAACACTTTTTTTTCTTTTTGAGACAGAGTCTCACTATGTCACCCTTGGTAGAGTACTGTGGGTGTTACAGCTCACAGCAACCTCCAACTCTTGGGCTTAAGCGATTCTCTTGCCCCAGCTGCCCAAGTAGCTGGGACTACAGGTGCCCGCCACAAGGCCCAACTATTTTGTTGTTATTATTGTAATTGTCATTATTGTTTATGCTGGCCTGAGCCACATTCAAACCTGCCAGCCTCGGTACATGTGGCCGGCACCATAGTGCCTGGCTATTTTTCAAGATGAGATCTCCCTCTGAGGCTGGTCTCGAACCTGTGAGCTCTGGCAATCCACCCACCTTGGCCTCCCAAGTGCTAGAATTACAGGCATGAGTCACTGTGCCCGGCCTTAAGAAACACTATTGCAATACAGTTCAAAGTCCCTTTGTTTTCTTCCTTGAATAGCCTTTACTCACCTCAAGAATAACCATGACCCTAAATTTGATGGTTATTTATACATTTCCTTTTTACTTTTACTACCTATCTACATATCCCTAAACACTGTATAGCTGAGCTTTTCAACTTGGATATCACAAATGACTTATAAATGTATCAGATGATAATCCTCTCAAACTTTGTAGCAGTAGCTTTAACCACTAGCCATATTCCTTAGTCCTGGTGTACTACACAAAAAGTATGCAATGATATTAAAAGTTGAACACTAATAGGCACTATTGTTTTATATGTATTATTTAAAAACTCATAGTGATATAGTATATGTATCCTTTGGCCCTTTTTCCATCTAACATTTATGAGATTTATCCATGCTAATTCAGGCAGCTTTTTTTTTTTTTTTTTTTTTTGAGAACGAGTATCAAGTTGGCGCCCTGGGTCGAGTTCTGCGTTCTGCGGTGTCACAGCTCACAGCAATCTCCAACTCTTGGGCTTAAGCGATTCTCTTGCCTCAGGCTCCCAAGTAGCTGGGACTACAGGTGCCCGCCACATTGGCCCACCAAGTGCGATAGATTGAGACTCTGTCTCTACCAAAAAAAAAGGGGGGGGGAAGGGATCTAGATCAAAGAAGTGGTAGACAGTTTTCTCTTGCTAGTTCCTAAGGCTCCAGAAATAGATGATGTGAGCCATTGTTTGAAGCCTTAGATCAAGCAAGGAGATGAAAAAAGTCTCAAATTCATGTCTTTGTGTTCCCTTTGCTTGCGGTTATAGAACGTGGCACAAAACAGGATAATAGCTGATATACAACTGCTGAGTAGACTGGACAAGTCTCTCCCAGATTCATTTCACTCATGCAAATTCTTGGTAGTTTTTAAAATTTGAATAGTGACTTCTGGGTTTAAATACTATGTGTTATTACAAGTATTCAGATATTGAAAATTCTTCAAGTGAGGAGAATGGAAGGATAGATTATGGAGAGAGTTGAAATTTGATGTATTTGTTTTTCTATGACCATGATTTTATTTTTCCAATTACTTAGTTTTATAATTTTTGTTATAAAGGTTTATACATATATAGATATAGATATATGTGTATATATATGCATATATATGCATTTAATATTTTTATATTGCTTTTAATTTATCTGTAGTATCTTAGGTATTGTACATACAAAGTCATGTTTTCTGGGAATAATGAAATTATGTTTCATCCTTTTGTTTAATTTTCTTCTTTATTGTGTGAGCTATGGCTCCCTGGACATAGTTGAATATAAATGGTAAAGATAAACATCCATGTCCCTTGTTTTCAAGGAAATTCTTCCAGTGGTTTGCCCTGGGTACTATGTTTTCTGGTTTTGGTGAATATCCTTTATCAGATTTTAAAAGTTCTCTACTATAGGTAGTATGCTATAATGGTTAAAAATGGTTAAGAGGTGCCAGAATGTTTATTGCAGTCCAATTCATAATTGCTAAGTCATGGAAGAAGCCCAAGTGCCTATTGACCCATGAATGGATTAATAAATTGTAGTATATGTATACCATGGAATATTATGCAGCCTTTAAAAAAGATGGAGATTTAACCTCTTTCATGTTTACATGGATGGAGCTGGAACATATTCTTCTTAGCAAAGTATCTCAAGAATGGAAGAGAAAGTATCCAGTGTACTCAAGCCCTACAATGAAACCAAGTTGTAGCTTCCTTATGAAAGCCCAATTATAGCCCAAGAATATAGGGAAAGGGGATAGGGAGGAGAGAGGGGAGGATAGGTGGAAGGAGGGTAATTGGTGGGATCACATCTACGGTGTATCTTACAAGGGTACATGTGAAGTTTACTAGATGTAGAATATAAATGTCTTAACACAATAATTAAGAAAATACTGTGAAGGCTATGTTAACCAGTTAGATGAAAATATTTCAAATTGTATATAAAACCAGCACATTATACCCCACAATTGCATTAATGTACACAGCTATGATTTAATAATTAAAAAAAAATGGTTAAAAGCTCAGCCATGTTACCTGGATTCAGCTCTTAGCTTTACCACATGTTTGCTGTGACTTCAGACAAATCATTTAACTTCTGTGTATCACAGTTCTCAACTATCTATGGTAGCAATAATTGTATATGCTTCATACCATAGCTTTAAAGATTAAGTGATTTAATATATATAAAACAGGGTTAAATGAGTTAATACATATAAAACACTTAAAACTGCACCTGGCATAAAACACTTAAAACTACTAAGTGCTGTGTGTTAGCGATTTTATATTTGTAGTCCTCATTAGCAGATTTTTCCTTTGTTTTGTTTTGAAATTGTGAATAAATATTGATATTTAACTGATATTTGAAAGATTCATGGGATTTTGATAGCAAATTGGTATTTGTTAGCTTAATAGACTTTCACATTTAGGCTATGACTAGGATTTAATCATGTTTCATGGCAATTCCCATTTTATATTTGTTTCTGTGTTGTCTTCCATTAGTCCTGCCGGTGATGCTGACCACACCTTCCTAACCATCCAGACATGCAAGGATCCTGAAATCATTAGAGAATCTGTTACCTAATGCCGGGGAATGTATTCTTACACTTAGTGCAACTTATTAATGGGAGTAGGTTACTTCGTCTATATTTTGGTATTTTAATGCTGTCCATTTATACATATAATTCTGAGACTATGTACACAGATGTCAAATATGAATAAGCAATTTGAGGAGGGTTTACCAACATAATAAATTTTGCTTCTGGATTTTCTTTTGAAAATTTGCTGTCGTTGAAGAGTCTGCAGGAACTTTATGGAGTTGTTTGTATACAGCTGGGACTGAATTTATGGGCTGCCCTTCTAACTTGCTAAAAAGCTAAAGATTGACAACTGCTTTCATGCTGCATTATCTGGCTGGGCTTTTAACTCCAAGAGAAGTATGTTCACAAATTGATGCTCTGTTCCTTTGGGGTTGGTATAGAAGCATTAAATTGTACTAAAATATTCATATGTGAGTGCATTTAGCTGAAAGCAATTGATGTTCTGTTCCCAAGAGGACAAGAAGAAATGCTGTATGGACCGTAGTCCAGAAAACACCCTGAGCGTGCTTCTTAAAGTTAGCTACATGGCCTGGATGGTCAAAGCCCTCACAGTGAAATTTCCAATGACAAAGGAGAAGTTGTAGAATTTAGAAACTGTGGTTTGGATGTATAAGTTGTTTGGTTGTGCAATAGTTAAAAAGTTAATTGCCAAAAGTTAGGAGTTCAAATTTTATCTTTGGTTTGTTTTCTTAGCCAATTTTTATTAGACTGATTTCTCAAATATTTATTCCAGAGGACCAATATCCGTGAAGTTTTTTATGCATTATAATTTTATTATATAAGGTTAAAAATTTTTAAGTTTCAAAGAGTCTGTTGAATTCTTTTTTGCGCATATACTATAACTTTAAAAGCATGTCACTGATAAGGATAAATTGACGTGTTTCGTAGACGGTGAATCTAATTTAACAGCTGGCATGAAAATCAATGAGTAGACAGCATGTCTTTGTTGTGTCTGTCTTGGTGTGGTAACTTGGAAGGAATAAAACTATTCTGAATTTCTGTTTTTCTTCTAACTGTAGTTTTGGTGCTTTCATATAAAAACTAATTTGTTTTCTCATGTATGGTCTCTCAAGGACAGAAGACACCCTGCCAGAAGATGTTTATTCAGTGGGTAGTTGGTTATTTAGCATATGTAATTTAATGCTTGTGTTTACTTCAGGCCAAAGCAGTGAATACAAAGATGCAGAGGCTCATTTTAATGACTTAGTTTAATTTTGTCAACCAATGTCAGCCTGAAAGGGAATTGGGAAACTGCATTTTGGGCAGGAGGAATGCACTCCACTTAAGGTGAGGCTACTTTAGAGGATCTCTAGTTAGGTTGGATGTATAATAAAGTCATTAGGTTATGACTGGAATTACTTTTTTCCTATATTATTAGCTCTTTAACAAGTCTTTGTGTAAGTTGGACTAAACTGCATAACTCAGGTTGCTTTTTTAAAAAGTAAAATTTTTTTTTTAATTTTATTTTTTTTGGTAGAGACAGAGTCTCACTTTATCACCCTCTGCAGAGTGCCATAGCGCCACAGCTCACAGCAACCTCCAACTCCTGGGCTTAGGCGATTCTCTTGCCTCAGCCTCCCGAGTAGCTGGGGCTACAGGCACCCGCCACAACGCCCAGCTATTTTTCGGTTTTGCAGTTTGGTGGAGGCTGGATTTGAACCCGCCACCTTCAGCATATGGGGTCGGCGCCCTACTCAATGAGACACAGGCACAAGAACAATTTTATATTTAAAGAGAAATTGTGAAGCTAGTGCAGCAAATTTCTATAGTTCTTGCATGCAGTTTCTCCATTATTATTATTATTTTTTATTTTTTATTTTTTATTTTTTTTGTAGAGACAGAGTCTCACTTTATCGCCCTGGGTAGAGTGGCGTGGCGTCACACTGCTCACAGCAACCTCCAGCTCTTGGGCTTAAGCGATTCTCTTGCCTCAGCCTCCCGAGTAGCTGGGACTAGAGGCGCCCGCCACAGCGCCCGGCTATTTTTTTGTTTTGCAGTTCGGCCGAGGCCGGGCTTGAACCCGCCACCTTCGGTATATGGGGCCAACGCCCTGCTCACAGAGCCACAGGAGCCGCCCGGCAGGAGAATCTCTTGAGCCCAAGAGGTGGAGGTTGCTGTGAGTTGTAATGCGATGGCACTCTACCTAGGGTGACAGTTTGAGGTTCTGTCTCAAAAAAGAAAAAAGAAAAAGAAACTTCCTGGTGACACAAGGTACTCTAGGTCCAGTCCTCAGCCCTGTCACTCCTTTAGCGTAACCATTGCCCACAGAGATATGCCAGAGTCCTAACCCCTGCTACCTGTCATGTGACCTTATTTAGAAGTAGAATTTCTCTGGATGAAATCAAATTAAGATGAGGTCACTATGGTGGGCTCTAATCCAATAGGCTGGTGTTCTTCTAAGAAGGGGAAACAACTGCGGAGGCCAAGATGGGCAGTTTACCTGAGCTTACAAGTTTGAGACCACCCTGAGTTAGGGCGAGACCCCACTCCTAAAAATAGCCGGGTGTTGTGGGGGGCACTGTAGTCCCAGCTATGTGGGAGGTTGAGGCAAGAGAATCACTTGAGCCCAAGAGTTTGAGGTTGCTGTGAGCTGTGACACCACAGCACTCTACCCAGGATGACAGTAACAGAGCCTCATACCCTTAAGACTGTCTCAAAAAAAAAGCACAAAATAATATATATATATATATGTATTTTTTTGAGACAGAATCTCACTTTGTTATCCTTGGTACAGTGCAGTGACATCATAGCTCATAGCAACCTCAAATTCTTGGGCTCAAGTGATCATCTTGCCTCAGCCTTCCAAGTAGCTAAGACTATAGGTGCCAACCACAATGCCTGGCCTTTTTTTTTTTTTTTAAGAGATGGTGTCTTGGCTCAGTACCTATAGCTCAGTGGCTGAGGCGCCAGCCACATACACTGAGGCTAGTGGGTTTGAATCTGGCCAGGGCCTGCCAAACAACAATAACAACTGCAACAAAAAAATAGCCAGGCATTGTGGTGGGCCCCTGTAGTCCCAGCTACTTGGGAGGCTGAGGCAAGAGAATTGCTTAAGCCCAAGAGTTTGAAGTTGCTGTGAGCTGTGACACCAAGGCACTTTACCGAGGTCAACATAGCCAGACTCTGTCTCAAAACAAAAACAAAAAAAGGGTGAGCCACTTTCAAAGGCAAAATTTCAAATCAAAATTTGGACTCTGAAGGAACCTCTAACTGAAGTGCCAAGCTGAATTTTCCAAGCTCTCAGGCTTTTTTTTTTTTTTTTTGAGACAGTCTCACTTTGTCGCCTTTGGTAGAGTGCCATGGCACACAGCTCACAGCAACCTCAGACTCCTGGGCTCAAGCAATTCTCTTGCCTCATCCTCCAAAGTAGCTAGGACTACAGGCACCCAGCACAATGCCCAGCTATTTTTAGAGGCCGGGTCTTAGTAACTGCTGTAAGTAGATCATTACTCTCCATGAGCCTCCATAAGTCATCTTGACTAATACCTGACATAACTAGCCGGTAAAAGAATTAAAATAGATTTTAAATCTTTTTTTTTTTTTTTTGAGACACAGCCTCAAGCTGTCACCCTGGATAGAGTGCAGTGGCATCACAGCTCACAGCAACCTCCAATTCCTGAGCTCAAGCGAGTCTCCTGCCTCTGCCTCCCAAGTAGCTGGGACTACAGGCGTCCGCCACAATGCCTGGCCATTTTTTGGTTGCAGCCGTCATTGTTGTTTGGCAGGCCCAGGCTGGATTCGAACCCACCAGCTCAGGTGTACATGGCTGGCGCCTTAGCCTGTTGAGCCACAGGCGCCGAGCCTTTAAATCTATTTTTAAAATTGCATAAATTGTACATAGTTTCTTTTTTCTTTTCTACTTGACTTCAGCTCATAGAGAAAGCATCTGGCTTGATAAATAGTCAATTAAACTACTACACACCGACAGAATGGCCAAAATCCAAAACACTGACGACACCAAATGTTGGTGAGGATGTGGAGCTGAGAGAGGATGCCCGAGAAGGGTGAGGTCTGGGAGAACAGGTCTTCTCCAGGAGAGCACAAGGATACACTTGCAGGGTCCTCTCCATGGTGACTCAGCCCTTAGGAATTTGTAACTTCCTGGAACTTGGACATTTCCAAGTTCTGTGAAATCCTGTAGCTCTGTGGGGGCTGGACTAGTATCTACCGCTTGATTCAAACTGGCCAATGAGAA